>JAHWFP010204558.1:0-17442 GCA_023313725.1 Lithobius niger | reverse complement strand
GGATACAGGGTCGTGTTGGATCAGTGGATCAAAATGGGTCCTGGGTCGCATTGGATCAGTGGATTAAAATGGTTCTGTGGGTCACGTTGGATCAGCGGATCAAAATGGGTCTCTGGGTTACATTGGATCAGCAGTTCTAAATGAGTCCAGGGTCATGTTGGATATCAGTGGCTCAAAATGGGTCCGAGGTCATGTTGGGTCAGTGGGTCAAAAACGGTCTCTGTATCATATACGATCGGTGGGTGAAAATGGGTCCAGGGACACGTTGAATCAGTGGACCAAAATGGGTCGTGGGTGGCGTAGGATCAGTAAATCAAAATGTGTCTGTGGGTCACGTTGGATCAGTGGGTCAAAATGAGTCTCCGTGTACAGTTTGATCAGTGGGTCAAAAAATGGGTCCAGGAAATGAACAGGGTCGGAATGACCATTTGAATTAAAATAGCCGTCTGTTGATTCGACAGCCATCAGTTGATTTGATAAGTTTTGAACGAAATTGCCATAACTGCTGCAGAAATGAAGAAAACACTGATATTTTACAACACTCGCGACGGTCTGCCAATCTGTTTTGCTGCTGAAATGAAATGAACAGAGTCAGACTGGCCATTTGAATTAAACTTTGCAATTTTTGGCTGTGATCAGGCCACTTTTCATATTTCCGGCGTTAGCAACGCCAAGATGGAGAGTAGCGTGCCTCCCCGGTATACAAGGGACCGTCGCTTGGTTATTTTTGATAGTCCAGCATATTTCTGGTTTATATCCCATTAACTTTACATTCCTTCCTTACGTCCACGTGTCGACACGATGTTTATTAAAAAGGACAAATCTTCGACTCTCAACTGCATCATCTTCATGCATCTGAATATAACTTAGCCCAAAGATGCATATAATCCACCCACCCATGTCTATCACCAACATTCAGTAATTCGACAAAGAAGATGTGCTAGTGTGTATCTTGATAAAGGTTAAAGAGGGGTTTCCACCAAATGATAGTCTGCAGCATTTACAGCCAGTTCTGTCTTTACGGCTAGTTCTGTCTAGCCCTTACTTTCAACAAGCGAAGGAACACACAAATAAATATCTTTTTACACAATAAACAAGCCACGTGCCTCCTTGATTTTGAGTGTAAAGTTGGGGCGCCCACGTGCACCAAGGAGCAAGCGGTAAAAGTTAAGCCTAACGACATCACGGGCGCATTTTTCTATATATCGACCCCTTTGAAACACAGATTTTGAACCGTTAGATAGCGCCATCGGGTGACAGTAATACCGTTAACCTTGACCGCTTGATGTCTGGTGCGGGTGGACGCTCCAACTTTACATTCAATAATTAAGGAGGCACGTGGCTAACTGTTTCTTGTGTAAAAAGAAATTTCTTTGCGCATTCCTTCGCTTGTTGAAATCAAGTGCTACATAGAACTAATTAATGGTAGACCACGCTTGATGCTGCAACCTGTCGTTCGATGAAGAGTTAGGCACCTTGACGACGGAAGTAAGATATTTTTTTATTTTTTTTGCTGTGATTTTCGTAGATGGAAATGATGTTGCGGTTCTTCATTTCCGACTGTGTAATCCCGTTTGTGTAGCAGCTTTGTCAGCACCATTTGTCGGCTATAAATAGACGCACTAAATCTCTCTCTTTGCCTTTGTCGTTTGTACAGTGTTAAACTTCTATTTTATCGCGGCTGCTGTAAATTTTAAATTGCCGATAAGATTGCAATTTGTAGAATAAATAATCCAATATCAGAGTAATTGTTGAGGAAGAGACGATTCTAGGAACCCGTCGGTTTTTTTTTTCCGTTTTTTTTTTTGAAAATGTCTTCCAATGAGAATGGGGCGAGGGATAATCGTCTAACTGGAAAATCACATAATTGGAAGAACGTATAACGGAAAACAGTATAACGGAATATCATCTAACAGGAAATTCGTATAATAGAAAAGCGTCTAACTGGAAATTCGTATAATGAAAAATCGTCTAATATCGCTGCCTCGCTCGCTGCGGCTATACATATAGCATCAGAAACCGCAGTTAGACGTTAATCCAGTTAGACGTTTATCCATTATACAACTATCCATTATACGATATTCCGTTTAGATGCTTTTCCAGATTTTTTATTTAGGCAGATTTTAGACAATTATCCCATTAGACGATTTTCCAGTTAGACATTCGTCCGACGCTCCAATGAGGATTACTAAAAATTGAAAACATGAAACACTTACGAAATTTTGGGGAATCGTCATCAATATTTACGAGCAGACTCATTTAGTACGCTGAATTACTAAACGAATTCCTAAATCTTTAGTTTGGGGAAACTTACCAGTTATTCTCCTGATGGTGGGGGGGGGGGGGGGGGCCGAGGTCGAGGGACTAAAAAGGTCGTATTACTTGAAGAGGCTTATACATGGATGTCAGCATTTTGCTATAGCATGCTCTCTTCTACGCTGTAAAATATATAGACATAAATTGCTGTAAATAATATAAAGGGAAACTTAGAAAGGAAAAATATAAATCAATTTTTTTAGTTCTAAACGCACTTAAAGTATTTACAGTAACGACATAAACATTTCACTATCTCGCAATGATACTTAAAACTGGAAGTATTTTTGACTAGCTGTACCCCCCCCCCCTCCCCCTTGGTACGACTTTGTGGTTAGGCATATCCTCATTCACCTGATAGTGGAATGGTGGAAATATAGCACGGAAGGTCTCTGTGAATCCATTGGGATGTCAAACAACAACGGTTGCAATAACGGTACCTGGGTACCTATCTGCGATGCGATGTTGTTTGGTTGCAACTTTGTCAACCCGTGGCAGCAGAACAAGTAAGGGCGTGTTTGTTCAACGACTCACCTTTGTACGCTCGCAACTGGAAGTCAGAAATCATCTGAAATTATAACACGGCGGGTTTTTTTTTTCAGCTCTGCCGGTTCACAACGAAAACAGTCAATAATGTGAGTTCAGAAGCGACTAGGAAAATTGTTTCGTCAGGAGGAAGTCCATGTCATAAACTAAAATTTTGTTTACAATTTTTCTTGTTTAATAAGAATAATAATAGTAATAATAATAATAGTAATAAACTTTATTGTAGCACGTTAAAGTACACGTGATCAACAAAATTCGGGAATAAAAATTGATTGTGCCACAAAGGGCGAGGTTTAGGCTCTGGGCCCAATCTTACACCTAACCCGAACCATCATGTAATTACAATGTCAGCAGACAATAGCAAAAACTAAAGTAAACATCAATATGGGATATAGTTGGGGGTGGGGGGAGGAGACAGGAGAAAAAAGAAAAAGAAGGAAAGGAAAAGAGTGGAAGACGGATGGTAACCAAGTTATGAATTAAACAAGTGACGGAATAATTGAGCTTTGAAAGTTCCAACACTAGGACAAGATTTAATGACTTCGGGCAAATCATTCCACAACTTCATGCTCTGAACCAGAAACGACGTTTGGTATTTAGTAGTGCGACAGCGAGGGGGAGTGAAGGGGCAGCCATGACTAAATCTTGTTGGATAACTGTGATCAGTTAGTGCAGAATTAAATAAGGTAAACAAATAAAATGGTTCTTTGTAATGCAGAGACTTGCACACAATAGTGAGAGAATGCAAAGAACGCCTCTGAGCCATAGGGCGTAGGGCGTTCTTGATAGTAAGAAGATAGTCTCTTACACCGACGAACTTTTTAAGATTAAAAATGAAACATCTACACGCATTTTGGATCCTCTGAGCCTGGTTGAGGGAAGATTTGGTGGCGTTAAAATAAACTGTATCACAGTAATCCAACAATGCAATAACTAAGGCAGAGGAAAGTTTAACTTTGGTTTAACTTTCCCTCTCAACGATTTCTCTTTACGTACTTTTCATTTTTTTCGTAGCATTCTCCTCCACCCTCTGACGTCTACCCCAACTCTTTACCTCACCCAGTACTTACAAAGTGGTTAGCCAGTGGACGAATGGGTATCTCGATCAGTATGTCATTTATTTGGTGCAGGGCAGATTCTCTGGTTCTCATCAGACTCAAATTATTTCAATGAAACGCCAGTACAAAGGTGACTTACTGTGTCACGACATTTCTAGTACACAATTTCTCTACTGATTCATTTCCATTTACGTCCGTTTTTTTGCACAGATTTGTGTGTATTTGTGTTCAAGCCAAACCGGAATAAAGTGAATGACGGCTACACTGTTTTAAATTTATTCAGAAAACAATGTCACTACAATAGTTTTTCTTGAAATTCAGATTGCTGTTATGTGTTAAGCATTTGCGTTTATCGATGGGGCTGGAATTCCGCATCAACAGAAAGCCTGCCTGTAAAACAAAAAATATGGTTATTTTTTTTTTCAGTCGTAACATAAAATATAACTACAATATAAACGTCTATCGTTAGTAGATCCCAGATGTTGGACCAATAAAAAAAATATACCAATAACAAAATGCATTATCTAGATACACACTAGTGTATCACTGCCAAAATACACACATTATAAACAAACGTCTGGTCTCCAATTGTTAGCTGATAAGTTGTGAAGGTGATGCCATGATAGTGCAGCCTCTTTTATTAAGCTGGGTGCAATGCTGGGTGCAATCCTTGGTGGGTGCAATGTATCACCCAGCTTTGCTTGTGAGATGGCAGCTATATGCATTGCTCCGGATGTAGCTGCCGACATACATCTTCCTGATTTTATTGCTCTTTCAGACTCACGGGTCTCTCTGTCAGCACTGCGTTGGGCAATATCGTCAATGACTACGAGTGACCCAATCATATTTTTTATATGCTGGAAACTGGTCCGCCATTCATGTGGGCTTCCCAGCATTGGGAAGCAGGTAATAGCAGGCAATGAGGGTGCAGAACATGTGGCAAGAGAAGCAGCCTTGCTCGCACCGTGTGTGGTGACGCTTATACCGATTTCGCATTGGTAAATTTGAGTGGCCCTGGCTATGCCAAGGAGGGCCGGGTTTACCGTTTTATTAACCAATGCGAAATCAGGCCGGCTTAGGCCGGGCCGGTATGTCGAGAGCCGGCCCGGCACGGCCAAGACCGCTTTATTAACTAACGCAAAATCAAATTAGGACGGAGCCGGCCGGTGCCGCTTAAAGGTTTATGAATGGTGCCGCAGTGTAGCGGCAGAAAGTGGAAAGTGTCAACTGCCACAAACCGACACGTGGCGGTTCTGTAAATCGTGATCAGTGAGCCGTGGAATTAGCCAACGCGAAAGCGGGCAGGCCGTACTGGCCCTGATTGGCACTGGCTGGCTCGCCCCAGTCCGGCCTGGCTGCCTGAATTTACCAATGCGAAATCGGTATTACACAGTCTGTTCACTCTCTCAAACCCCCTGCGTCTCTGACTCTACAGCGATGGAACAAAGAATGGTCTGACGCAGCGACAGGTCGTGTGCTGCATACAGGGTCGTTTTATAGGGGGGGGGGGGGGTGACCCCAAGTTTGGCCAGTTGGTGGTAAATCAGTCGGCAAAATTCATAATTTTTGATCAATCGGCAAATCAGTCGGAAATATTACATACATTTTTGGTTAGATGGGAAATTATGTCGGTAAATTTCTGGTTTACACCCCTCCAACGTTTATCCTTTCTGACGTCTCTGGCCGCATATGATTAACTCAGTTTGCTCTTACAAGACAGCCCTGGACAGTTTACTATTCTGGATGTCAAGGTTGTTGTCTCGGTTGCGGACAGATTACTCCCTCCTCCACTCACACAGATGGCGGTTGGGGTGGAGTTTGTTTTCTAAATGTGAGTGCGGTGGTGAGAGCACAGCATCTCATCTGTTGTCGTTTTGCACCTTGCTGCAGTCGAAGCGTCAGTGCATCCATCGTTGAATTCATTACGAAGTGTCGCGCAAACGGCTTTTAAACACTGACAACTTGAAAGGTGACATTGTTCGCTTACGAGCGGTAGCAAGATTCGCGAAAACGTCTTCTATTCCTATGTAAGTCTTCCCAACCTTTGATCTTTATCTTTCACCATTCACAGTGACATCAAGTACACCGTGGAGATGCTCATCATTTGAAACCTAATGTCCAATTGAGAGCTCGAAGAACATTAGTGACTCTGCGAACATAGTAGAAGTGTCCGTTTCCTCCGATTGAAATACTTGACGCATAGTTGAAGGCATCATGTACACAGTGGAGATACTAATCACTTAAGGCATAGAATTCAAATGCTAAGTCAATTCGACGTACACTTGCCAGTGTTAGCAAGTGGAGATGTCTGATACTTAGCGAATCTGGATGAGATCAAAACAGCTGCAAGATGTTCATTGCTTGCTTGCGATTTAGTACACAGTTGCTGAATTCGAGACAGTCTTAGGGCGCGTTTACGCAAAAATGCCTTCTCGCTCGCCGAAAGCTATTTGCTAGTCAACCGTTATTTATTTACGATTAGTTTCCCGTTGCTACTAAATGAATGCGGTAATAGATAACAAATTGTGTGTATCTAGACACAAGCTAGTGTGTCGCCGCCAAGTAACAGTAGATCATCCCATTGTAGACATCCGATTGTTAAAAATTGATTGTTAATGATAAAAAGGCGGCTCACTAGCAGACATGTGTCTGTTAACTGTAAGCAATTGAAAGCATATTTTGGCATGTTGAGGATAAATCCTAATGCGACAGAAATGTTTCAAATTGTGGAAAATGTAAGGGGAAGGGTCAGAGATTAAGAAAAACTAAAATTTAAAGGATGAGTGTCCACCAATCATAGAGAAAAAGATGCGTCAATAACGTTGTTTAGCTAGCGCAGTTGAAAAGAATTACTGACAAGGCGGATTAAGCCAACCGCAGCGACTGACTTTCCTTCTATTTGGAATAAGGGAGTTTGACTAACTCCAGAAAGAGGGGTTGAGCACGCGCATAACCCACTACGAGTGGCAGAGAGGCGCGGGCTCAATGGTTGGCTATGGTAGAACGCCTGATTTGAGGTGCTAATTTCTGGTATTTGAAAGACTATCAAGAAACAAACAAAAAAGTCGGGAGCAAGCCCTTCACATTTGTCGCACAGGCAAAACAGCATATATGTATAAAACGCTTTTAAAATCGTTATTACAGCCGTACTAAAGAGCCAACATTTTCAGGAAAAATCTCGTATGCTGGCGAAACGCGGCAAACTTACTACGTTTTTCCTCCTTCCCCACCCTGCCTAACGAAGTAAACCCGTCCAGCTGCTTTTTTATGGGATTATCTCTTCATTTAATTGGGGGCTGTCGCATTCCTCTACAAAAGTTTCATGTGTTGTCATCTTAGTGCACGAAAATAAAAACCGTGATGGTGGGGCTACAGTAAAAAAAAAAAAGAAACTGCAGCCACAGAATGGAGAAAAGCCGATGGTACAGTGAAAAAAAAAATTGCGGAGGGGGGAGGGAGCCGGGGCGAAAGAGAAAATTATCCTAAGGAAAAGATAGTTTTTTTTATTCGTGTTATTTAAGGTGAGTGTCTTACCTTGAATTTCAGTAAGCTTGGTATGGACTTTCAACAGGAAACTACATTTGTGATTTGTTCAGCAGTTTTCGTTGAAAAAAAATAGGTTGGTCGCGTTTGTTGTGTCGTCGTGTTCCTGTTGTAATCACGGGTCAGGTTAAGTTAGGTTAGTTGCCATAGCTCGAATTTCACCAGGCAGGGACGGAGTTTCACCAACGACTTTCGTAGCTTTTTTTTCCTGCAACATTTTCCCCCTTTGGTATTGCTTTCCCGTCGTTTTTTTATTCAGCCCTTTCGTTTTCATAGATGTGTTATTGTACTAAAAAAAAAGACCTCTATTGGAAAAATAAAACTACGTGTCATTTTTTTTTTTTTTTTTTTTAATTAAAAAAAATATAATTGTTTCCCCCCCCCCCCCCCACCACAATTCCCTGAAAAAAATTAGGAACATTAATTTTTTTTACGATTATTCGTTTATTTATGTTTGCTGACAACCCTCCCCCTTCGCTCACTCAATCAGCGCATCCCGTTCAGTTGTTTTGTTTAGCCCTTCACCTTCCCCTTAATTTTTCAAGATTTTGTTCACATTTAATCATGCAGAAACCCCTGAAGGTCGTTGTAAATGCAAAGCAATTTAGTTTTGGGTTATTAACAAAAAACCCATTAGCTTCGTGTATGCTCGTATTGTTGCGCAACCATCATCTAACGCGCATCCTTTTATTCTTACGCAATCCACGGCAACGTTAATGTTTCTTTATTTTGTCCTTCGTTACAGTTCAGTTTTTAGTTCGTCCAGGCTTTTACAATAAATCTAAGGACCAGTCTTGATTGTTTAAGCCATTGTTGCCTAAAATCTTTGGTTGCAACTTGGGAAAGAAACGAAATTTAAATTCGCCTGTGGCGAATTTCAAAACCCTCCCACGCATTTGTCCTGACCCCTACAACCCCCAAACCAACAAAAGGACCATCCTCAGATCACTATGCATCCGTGTGCAAAAGTTCAGGTACGTAGGCCTTCTCAATTTTGCGCTAGCCATGAGCAAAAAGTCTATGGGATTTAACATGGGAAAAATCTTATTAGCTAGCTTGCGACGTGGCATCCCAACGGAGCAGGTGGGTCGTTGCTTTTCGGCTGCCATTTCTGCCTTTTTTGAGGGGAGGAATTGGTGGTTTTTATCCGTTTTAAATAACTTTTATGCTTTTAAACGTAGGATGACTTAGTGGCTTTTGCCATGCTTTAATTTTATTGCTAACCTGAAGACGAAAACTGAAAATTTTCGAAACGTTGTTTGTATTTCTATGCAGCACTGCTTGATTTGCCTTCACATAATCTGTTACCGTGCTTTTTACTCCATTAACATCTTATTCAGACATGGAGACTGACAGATCTGTCCGACATCAGATGGAATTAATTAAATACCGGCCGCATTTCTCTGCCTTAGGCTAACCATTAAAAGTTTCTTTGCACAGTGAAAATAAAAATTAAGATGCAGAGAAGGACTTCGTAATTAAAGGCACCTGCAGAGAAATTGGACCGTGTGGATGGACAGAGAGACTACAGACAGAAATTTTTAGACGTGTCTATGACGCAAGATGATACTCATATGATAATAACCGATCCATTTCGGATCCCGCTTCCCGTCTTTAGTTCAATACCTAATTCATTCGAGCATGGCCGATGTCACACTTTCAATATATCTTCCAGTGGAGCATCAGCTTTTTTCACATTTTTCACATACCTGCTCTTTATGTTTTCATATTTTCACGTACCTACTTTCCAGTGGCGGATTTAGCATGGTGCGAATGGTGCGGCCGCCCCCCCCCCTCACCTTCCCGACTACAAACATATACATTTTTCATGAGATTTGAATTTTTTATTATAAATTGAAAAAAGGAAAGTGATAAAAAAAATGCAGTTTGGTTGACTATGCAACTGTTTTTTAATTATTAAAAAGGAGTGGAGGTAAAAAGGAGTGGAGGAGTGGAGTGGAGGTAAGGAGGGGAGGTAAGTTCTTTTTAACATTACGACACAAAACACATTTTCATATGAAAATCTTGGTACAGCATCCCCCTTAACAGAATTCTGGATCCGCCCCTGCTACTTTCATTTTCGTGTCACTATTTCTTCGTTTTCATATGTCACCAGTTTCACTTTTCTTTAATAAAAAGTTTTCTTTTCCAGTTACCATTATAGTTTCTCTGTAATTTCAATCAAGAGAGCGAAAGTGACTTCAAAGCGACTCTGCCCGTAAACCAACCAATTTTCTTTTGTGTTTTCTAACCACCTACGTAATTCCGGACTTAGAATTAGGGCGGGTAATTTGATTATTTTAACTTCGTTTGTGCGTTTTGCCTTTTTTTTCACACAAACACTCGTATTTTTCACAGTTTTTCACATTTTGCACGTGTTATTTTACCACTGGCAAATTTTCACATTTTTTCACATTTTTTCACACCGGCAGCATCCCTGATCTTCTGATTCAAGCGATGCAAAATTATCAAACAACTGGTAAAAGAAAGAGAAAAATAACATTAAAAAGTTGAAGAAGGTGACGCACAAACTTCTCGTTACCTCGAAGGTGTTTCTTTTCCTTGTGTCGATTTCGCTTTTACCCAAACCGCTAGTTAATAATGCTGCTTCCTCTGAAAGAAAAAATAGAACAGTCTTTAAAAATAAACACACAATGCACGTCAAATTTCCCTTGCAGCTCGTAGAAGCTTCGGCCGTAATGAAATCTAACATACATAGCCAACTTTTGTCCCTACGAACTTGGCCTTAAAATGAACTAGTTCATGCTCTTTTCCTTTGCAAAATTTGGGTTAAGATCCTAGTGAGGGAACTGGACACTCGCTTCAGGTAAGACAGCCGTGGGGGAGGGGGGTGGGGGAAGGGATTTTGAAAATTGTTTATTGTTTAAGTATATGTGTTAGGGTGCATGATACAATAATTAAAATAAAATATGTAGATATCTGCATTTAATTTACTAATAAAGTATTGTTTTGTTTTACAGTTTAGTTCTTCTTTTTCTGTTCTTTTCGCAGAACTTCTGCTGCGATTTGCCGAAGATCATAATTTTTAAAGTTGATGTTCCTTTTTCTGCAAAACTATTGGTCGGAATGTTATGATTTTTTTGCAGAGGTTATCACATAATAGTTATAAATGGGCACAAACAAATTTATGATGTTTCGATAACTTACTGCATGGCTTCACCGACTATTTTACTAATGAATCGATGTTAATTAAAATGTTCTCAAAGTTTATTTTTTTTTCTGATAAACTAAACACTAGAATTTTGTGACTTTGGTCCAATCTCTTAAGGGTGATGCATGCCACCACCACAACAAATTTCAAAGCTCTAGGTGTTACCGTTTCTAAGAAAAAGGAACATGAATATGCAAAATTTTCCCATTAGAAAAGCATAGGTCGAGCGTCTTAACCTTCAGCTGACGTGATATGCGGAAAGAGCATACCAATCGGATAAACAGTACGCCTGTAAAACACCATCCCAGATTTCGCTTCTAACCCTACATAAGGACTTTCTGATAAGCCAGATCTGAGGATAGGGCGAAATCAAAGTTTGTGGAAGAGCTACGGATTAACTTAAAATATATCTCCCCCCCCCCCCCCCTCCGCCTTTCGCTATTTCGGTACGCCAACAAGACAGTATTTCGAACTAAATACAGTAATTAAAATTCGCAACTCAGAAACTATTCGCACGATGGCTCAGAAATACGTTTCACTATCAATGCCCCAGGAGCTAATCCAAATGAAATCGAAGCTCCACTGCGATGCGTTGCTGCTCGCCGGGAAGCCCAACATCGTCGGCCCGAAAAGCCAACGTGACTATAGGCAGGAAATTGGCCAAAGCACACAGTGGACCAGGATGAGACTGCTGTGAAGACTTGGTTGCGTGAAATAAAACGTGAGTTGTATTTTTTTTTAACCTTAAAAGAAGTCGGTCTCTATTTTGGCAGTCATCTTACACACAAAAAAAAAAACATCATTGTCAACTGTCAAACAGGTTTGACTGAATGTAGCAAAATCGTGATGTGCAAGAAAGTATACTTTTAGTATGAAGGCAGTAAGTAGCTTTAATTCGTGCAAACTTGCCTTTCTGTCAGTCTTCAAAGTCAGCTCCGTTGTTCGTTTCGAGGAAAAGTCGGCGGGTATAGGTTGGAGGCACTAAAATTTGGCCCCCTGTCTCTTACAGACCTTGCTTGATAACCGTGCATCGCGAACACCTAAAGCCGCCATTAGAATCAAAATTATGAAAGAATATAGTGTTGCATCGGAAAATATGGTTGTAGGGAGCACCTGCGCAACCTATATGGTGCAACGCGAAAGGAATACGCAAAGAAATTTCTTTTTACGCAACGAACAAGCCGCCTGCTTCCTTAATTATTGAAAGTAAAGTTGGTGCATCCACGTGCACCAGAAAGCAAGCGGTAAAGTTAAGCCTAACGACATCACGGACGCTTTTTTCTACATATCAACCGTTTTGAAATGCAGATTTCGAACCGCTAGACGGGCACCGTCTAGTGACTGTGATGTTGTTAACCTTGACCGCTTGCTCCCTGGTGCACGTGGATGCACCAACTTTACTTTCAATAATTAAGGAAGCAGGCGGCTTGTTCGTTGCGTAAAAAGAAATTTCTTTGCGCATTCCTTCGCTTGTTGAAATCAAGAGCTGCATAGAACTAAATATTCTGGTAGATGCCGCTAGATTCTGCAACCTGTCGCTTCGGTGAATAGGCTCCTTTAAGTTACAGTACAAGCTATTTACAAAGAGTTCTACTTACATATCGATGGTATATTTTGTAGTGCCAACTCCGCTGGTCCTGTTAGAAAAAGGTAATTTGAAATAGCTTTAGAAATAAAGGAACTAAAGTAGTGAACTGGAGAAATCAAACTACAAAACACACAAAAAAAATATTTATAGAGCAGTGACACGACGTAGTATTATATATAACTCTATGCTGGAGCCTAAATGGGTTAGCTGCAAGGGGCACTGCAGAGAGAAACAGAAGGGCGTCATACTGAAGCCGATGATGAGCAGAGTGATTTTTGTTGGAGAAAACAACGTTATTTTAAGCCTAAGAAATCCGCTCTTCCGTTGTTTTATCCTCCATTTTTATGTAGTGCACCTTGTAGTTATGCCCTCCAAAACCCATACTGGTGCCAATATGGCGGCAAATATCACTGCTCTATAGAACTTATTACCTAGACTCTAGAGTTCGCACGGTTCGCACGGTTCACCGTTAGGAAACATTCACAGTCCCGGGATTCTCGGGAGGTTGACTAAATTCACGTGAAAACATGTCTTAAAACATTTCTAAGTCGTTATTTTTTAAAGTGAATTAAATTAAGAAATTTTATTTGCTAAACAAACAAAAAAGTAACAGATAACACAAATGATTTTATTTCTGCGCAAAAACATTTCAAATCCCCAAAAGATGATTTCGGACAAAATTGAGAAAAACTCGATGGCTGGTGAACTTGAATCCCGAGATCCCGGGATTACAATTCCTGACCGATATTGGATAACCTAAACCATGCGCAATGGCTGTTTGCCGTGACGTCACCATGAGTTAGCCAATGACGAACGAGAACAACGGCTGTTTGGCCGTCTGATTGGACTAGCCCAGTCACGTGATATGCACGTCACAGCAAACAGCCATTGCGCGTGGTATAAAGTATTGGGATTCGTAGCTCTAGATACCGTATTCGTAGATACAATTCCATTGCATTGCTGTTGTTTGTCTGCAGCGCAAACATTAGAACCAGTAAATGTAAGAATAAAAACAGTTAGTTTAATTAAAAATGCCGGAAAACAAGTAATTTTCTGCCTTATTATCTTTCAAAAAAATACAAATGTGTTTTGTTTATTTCTTTTTATTTAAGGTTTGTAATATACTGTGTTGTTTATTTATTTCGATAAGTTCGTTAATATAGTTTCGTAAATTCTGGAACCTAATTTTTCTTTTGCTAGTTTTCGTATAGAACATGTTGACTTAATTTTTTAACGAAATATTTCTGCAGTTCATTGTTCTTGCTAATTTTATCTTTTTAACTTGCCAAATCTTTGCGAAATTGGATCAACAACAACATAATTTCTTAACTGGTCTATTTTTAATATCACGATCATTCCGTGAAAGCCAAGCTTATTGATGATAAGAATTTACAACTTTGTTTTGGATTTTTTGGAGTTTTCGTTGTTTTTTTTTATTAACGACAGAAAAAAAGGCGTTACTCATGTTTTTTGTTTGTTTTCCCTGCTCTTTAGTTACAAGCAACGGGCTAACGCCAAACTCATAATCCACAATGTTCGGTGAAGATACTTTAATTTTCGTCCAATTTTTCAAAGGCGGATACTTTTTCAGTAAATGAGAAGTAAAAAGTAATGAGGTACACTAGCATACAATAAAATGTGACGTTTCAAGTCGGGCACGACTCTTTATCAAGCCATACTTAGCACTAGGCTAAAAGTGAAAATGTTAAAAATACTGGGTGAACCCACAAACTTGTTTTTAAAAATGCGGTACAGATTAAAACGTGTATACATGGAGCACTACGCATTAAACGAGCTAAAAAGGCACCTAAAATTTCGGAGAGAAGCACTTGTCGCCATTTTCGAAGGTAAAAAGTAAAAACACAAGAAGACAAGACCACAGAAAAACTTTCACAAGGGGGCCGCCATATTGGAATTCACTACTCCAAATTCCAATATGGCTGCCCCCTTGTGAAAGGTGTTCTGTGGTGTTGTCTTGTGTTTTTACTTTTTACCTTCGAAAATGGCGACAAGTGGTTCTCTCCGAAATATGAGGTGCCTTTTTTAAACCGTTTAATGCGTAGTGCTCCATGTGTATAAATTTTAATTTGTACCGCATTTTTAAAAACCAATTTGTGGGTTCACACAGTGTTTTTAACAGCTTTCGACTTTTAGCCTTTCGACTTTTCACAAGGGGGCCGCCATATTGGAATTCACTACTCCAAATTCCAATATGGCGGCTCCCTTGTGAAAGGTTTTCTGTGGTGTTGTCTTCGTGTGTTTTTACTTTTTACCTTCGAAAATGGCGACGACAAGTGCTTCTCTCCGAAATATTAGGTGCCTTTTTAACTCGTTTAATGCGTAGTGCTCCGTGTGTATACATTTTGAACCCACAAAGCCCAACAAAAGCATACAATTTTAAAAATTAAAAGTGAACCTGAGTTAGGGTGAAACCTGGCAACATGGAGCCCAGAGATTCCTGCAAATGCTGGGCGTAAGAGCGGGAGAAGGTGACTACACTGGGTCGTATCCGACTCGAAACGTCGCATCATTTTATTGCATGCTTGTGCACCTTATCGGTTTTTTACTTGTCATCACTGTTTTGATGCTTTTTTCATCTCTTAATGTTTCAGCAGACGCAATCATTTAATTTCTATGAGTATTATCAGGAGCTAATAACTGCATACATGTTCGCAGGACGTGGGAGTGTCCACGTTGTAGCTATAGCTTCATACACTGTATGAGCCCTACAAACCATCAAAACTGAAAAAAAAATATGTGAAAAAGTTTTCATTCTAAAATTATGGTAAGTATAAATTTGGAAATTGCGCGCGGCCGCCCCCCACCCATACTCTAGAAAACCTGGAAAAACCAAGGAAATTATTTCAGTATTTTAAACCTGGTCACTAGAATACGTGGCAAGGTTGATTTCCGCTGTGGGTAAAATAAAGCTCTGCCTTCCGTCCTGACTTGAGGGCAAATTCGAGTTGTTTTTATTTGCACCTTCGTCAGGCCAAATGAATGCCACTAAAAAATGAGCAATAACGAAAACGAAATTAACTATGAATAATCATCAATAAACAATTTTGACCTACTCAGATGTTTGCATTATTAAAAGAGCTTGTGACAGTTGGGCCACTCTGTCACTGTGTTGTCAACTCTGTCACACAAAAAAAGTGACCGAGTGGGCTTTGACCGAGTTGGAAAAACACATTGGTTTTATTTGCACACGTTAAGCCTACTGACTGATAGTGAATGAGTCTACAAGGAAAAAAAAATTAACTTAACCAATAGCGGCGAAAGGTAATGAAATTTCGATCATACGATTTTCGCAATACGTTCCGAAGCGATACTTATATATGATTAAACGTCAATTCTGCATCCGGTTGTTGACAAATTGCATAACATGGTATGTAGTCAGCAGGCCTGTTTTATACATTTGAAGAAAAGTTATAAGAATTATAGGCCTTATTCACACATTGTTTCTGCGTCTATACAAGTGCACATTTTTTTTTGAAGACCTAAAATGAGTTTTCTAATGAATTTCCTGAGTTTTTTTTGTTTCTTTTTGGTTTTTATTATTATTAAAACAATTCATCGCTTAGTAAGAAATGTAGGACTTGTCAAGGCAAGGTGTTTCTGAGTATTTTCACTGTCATAAAAATCAACCTTTTGGTTTCACGGCTTTCGAATTTAATTCTCGAGTAATAAATCTGCGAACACTACGATAGTGCAGTCACTCCGGTTTTAAATCGCGGTAAATACGCAATATTGCAATATTGGCCGTCCCTTCCCAATTCCTTTCCCCATAAGTTCACCTCCACCGGTTTTAACGATACTTACGTTATAAATACACACGTAACCTATTTCCGTTGCCTTTTGGACAAAGTCAGACTGACTGAGCGGGAATTGAACCCTCGACCTTTGATGCTATTTTTTTTAAAGGAGACCGTCATGCACAGATTAACATTATGTCCAAAAGGCAATGGAAATAGGCTGGCATCTGAATTTATTTATGACTATATACTTATATACTTACGCTATTTGGACATCGAACGTTTCGGCTTCGTCTTCAAGCCTGTTGACAAAAATAAACTACATTACAAGGAGTACATAAAGATTTTAACGAAGAGTAACAATCTCTAGCTGAGTCAGTACACTGTCTATAGAGCAGTAACACGACGCAGTATTATTGTATATCACTCTATGCTAGAGCATTAATGGGTTAGCTGCAAGGGGCACTGCAGAGAGAAACAGAAGGGCGTCATACTGAAGCCGATGCTGTGAAGAGTGATTTCTTAGACCTAAAACGCGCGATTTTTGTTGTGGGAGAAAACAACGTTATTTTAAGCCTAAGAAATCCGCTCTTCCGTTGTTTTCCCCTCCATTTTTATGTAGTGCACCTTGTAGTTATGGCCTCCAAAACCCATACTGGTGCCAATATGGCGGCAAATGTCCTGCTCTTTTGGCGGGTAACATGATTATGACGGTGTATCCAATAGATAATACATTATTATGTAGATGTCGTTGTAGTAGTAGCCATTAGGTATAGGGAAAGTACAAATTTAACCAATGGGAGAGCCTCCTTAGATTTAAATAGAGAACGATGTATTACCATTAAAAAAAAAATGTATTTGTGTGTTCCTCCGCCTGTTGAAAGTAAACGTTAGATATAACGAGATAGCGGTAAATGGCTGTAGATGCTACAGCCTGTCATTTGGTGTCAATTCCCCTTTAATACATTCGAGTCCATTTTTGCCGTAATTGCACGGAAATACACCGTTTGCGACATTTTCATAGATTTGACTGAGTGTAGTAAAACCGTTTCACACAAACAAAGCACGCACATTTAAAGCTCAAAAAATTAATTTCGAAGCAGTTTTCGTCTTTTAAATATTTTCTTTGCATACAAATTAAAGGTGCTGGCTTTCTTGTATCACATTTTGTAAAACAATCAGTTTTGTAAATGTTGCACAAATGCATTTTTTTTCCTTTTTGTTTCCTTCGTATGAGACGGTTTGCTACATTCACTCAAACCTATGGAAATTTTCCAAAAGCTATTTAAGAGTGGTGTGCTCGAAAACACTGAGAGTATGTCTCTTTAAGTTGGTTTCTAGTCTAACTACCACATGAAACTACCAGATTGGTAATCAGCCAATCCGCAGATGGACAGTGGCCACGTTGGTACAGCATTTTCTTGTCGTTTGACTGTTAGTTTAGGAACAAGACCCGTAGATCGCCCC
>JAHWFP010204554.1:0-24470 GCA_023313725.1 Lithobius niger | reverse complement strand
TCTTTTAAAATCTTCTGCACTTTGCTCGCAACTCCTTCTACGTATGTTAAAGCTACTCTCGGGCCCCTTCTGTCTACTTCTTCCTCTCTTCTGCCTTCTTTCTTTCTTTCCCAATCTATGACTGCACATGCTTTCTTCCTTAACCTGTTTAGGAGTCCTCCAGGGTAGCCAAGTTTTAAAAACTTTTCTTTCACTCTTTCCAAGTGTGCTCTCGCTAATTCTTTCGTGCTCGCATTCCTCATCATTCGGACAAACTCATTCTGTGCCAATGCTTTGAGCTGCTCCTTCGGGTGCCCCGAGGTATAAGGAATAGCACGATCTGTCGCCATTGGTTTTACATATGGTTCAAACATAACTTCTCCTCGTTCTCCTCTCATCAACTTCACATCAAGGTAAGGTAGAACTCCCTCTCTTTCTTTTTCTGCCGTCATCTTTATAGCTGGCCTCCAGTTGTTAACCTTCTTTAGCAAATCTTCGAACTTATCTTTCTTCACCGCCGAAAACACATCATCCACGTACCTCTTCCAGATCTTAACTCCTTCCATAGATTTCATAACCATTTCGTCCATGTGTTGCAGCACCATCTCCGCTATTATTGGGGAGCTGGAGTAGCCCATAGGGGCCCCTCCCACCTGCCAATATGTCTTGCCATTGAACTCAACATATATGGATGACAATAGTACTTTTAACATTGCTCTGTCTTTATCAAAATCGGCTCTCGGTACCTTCCATCTTCTCCGAGACAACGCCAACATATCAAGTATCAGCCGATGGTCAAGACTTGGAAAAAGCTTAACGACGTCGAATGATACCATAATCTCATCTTCGTCTAGCACCAGTTCCTTAACCTCTTGCAACAAGTCGCCAGTCTTCGTGAGCCTATAGCTGCCATTTACATACTTCTTCAGTCTCTCAGCGACTTCCCAATCCAATTTTTGCGCCATTCCTTCTTTCGCATTGGTAATCAAACGTAGGGGGCCTCCCTCCTTGTGCGTCTTCACCTGCGCAAAAATGGTGGGAAGTCTCTGAGGGAGTGTCGATGCCAAATCTTTCACTTCCTCCTTGCTCAGAAACCCCTCTTCGTTCAACCTCTTTAAGCTAAACTGCAGGTCACGAAACTGGCGAGTTCCTACATCGGCTTCTGTAACTTTATACAACCCAGATGACACAATCTCAGCTTCCACTCGCCGATCATGATCACTACGCAACAACACCACAGTTTGGTTTGCTTTATCCGCCTTGCAGTACACTAGATCTTTTCTTTCTCTTAGGCTCTTAATTGCTTTCACCTGCTCATTAGTGACATTGGCTACTACTCTCGGCGGCGGCGGCATAATCGTGAGTCTTTGAAGTTGGAGTCTCACCTCTGGTGCCCAAGAGTACCGTGCAAGCACCTGCTCAACGTCAGCAACGAGATTCGCTTTTACTTCAGCACTATTTCCTGGCACAACTGGAACGAACTTTAAATCTAAATCAAGCACGCTCAACTCGGCATCATTCAACTCTGTTCAACTCTGTGGGAGTTAATCCCCAATAAACAGAATTAAACAGAAATGGACCCAGAACATAGATAGCCTTGAGGGACACGACTGGTAATAGGTAGCCAATCGGAATAAATCGATTCAAACTTGACGTGTTGTTGGCGGTTGCGCAGAAAAGCAGCAATCCAATTCGGCAAACCGCTGTAAAGGTAGGATGACAAAAATCCTGATTGGTTAGGAGAACCGACACCTACGATCAAAAACTCGGGGACTCAATTTTTTTTCTTAGCGCTCACTAGCGCTAGGCCTTTCACCGAAAGACCTCCAACTTCAAACGTGTGTACCTACCTAGAAAATGGACCAAATCAACTCTGGTTTTCAACCCTTAATAGCCCTGAACTCTGTCTACAACTCCACGGAAACAGAACATTAAAATTCATCCTACTTTATTCTCTACAGCATTTTGAAAAAGCGCTCAAACGCACGCAAATTCAAGTTGCCGTTTTCCGAAAATTGTAAACATGTATTTTCATCTTGAATTTCTTTTAGGCATAAAGCCGACTAGCTTAGTGTTGTATTAGGAGGGGCTGCCAATCGGCACTCAACCACATACATGTACACTTGATGTTTTTATTTTACACTAAGGTGACGATTAAATTAGGAATCATAAAACCTTCAATTGTACTTTTGTTATTATCTGCGGCTGCAATAATACTTCAATTTAATGCGTTCTAGCATTTATACACTAGCTGGTTTATTTTAATCTTTTACTTAGTGCTTTTAAAGCAATAATTAACGTAATTTCTTCCCATGAACTCCACCTCGTCCAAAAACGGCAAAAACTACTATTTAAATCTACCGGACATTTTTAGTGTTATATCTTGTATTTATTTCAGAGCTCCGACCATAGTAAACCCAATGTACAGTAAAAGCCTTTTCCTTCTATTAACAGTTTATTTACTTAATATTGAGCAACTAATTTCGTCTCCCCCCCCCCCTTTTTCAGTAATTGGATTCATAACATCGTAGTTTGCTGTGTTGCATTTCCATCAACTCATCAATCCCTTCTAGAACCCTAAACCCTCAACGGCTCCAACGTTCCTGGATTCAGCCACTCAGAGAGCTCCGGTTCTGTCCAATCCTGTTGAAGCTTTGTCCAGGGCCAATTCAGATCCTCCCAAAGCTCCCCATAGTATCAGGCTCTCGTAGGGTCTTTGGCAAAAACAAGCACAGAATTCCCTCCTCCAAGGCGTCCTGCCTCTCTTGCCGCCAAAACGTGGCGCTTTCAAATTGGTCCTCACTTTCCTCCCCATATATACCACCGTCCCTGCAGTCCCATCCCCAGCATAGCTCAAGATCTCAAAGGCTAGAGGTTACTACGACGGTCGGAGCAGAGATGTCTTGCCAGTCCGAAAGTTGCCATGCCGGGCAAGGTAGTAATTCATACGTAACTAGTTTAAACTTGAATTTATTTTTGGAATCTTATTTCTAAATTTATAGTCTTAAAATTAAACTTAACTGCTAGCATTTGAAAATTATGGCTAGTCAACAGCCATTGGCATTTCTGGTCTGGGATTCCCATAACTGTAGAGTTTAAGGTCCCCTTCCTAAAACCGGCTTTATTTCTTATTTATGGAAACTCAGTGTTTTCTAAATAATCAAAAGGTCACCGAGATCTAGCGTGTCTTATCGTTGAAGCAGAGTCTTTCAAATCATTATGTCCATATAATGCTAATCTTGTTTATAGTGTGATAGTTGAGTGATTTTAGTGCAAGTGTTGCTAATTTCTTTCAAGGACTAGTTTACTCAATGTAAGGATCATTTTGTAACTTACAGAGCTATGATAACTCAAGTTAACTTTTCTAGTCGAAATTTTGTAACTGAACTTAATTTTAGTTCCACTGCCGATTTTACTTGTAAAATCCGTACTTGCTTTTAATTTAAAGCTTCTTGTGAAAACTGAACTAGTTGAAATGTAAATTGTTGATCGCACATGTCTTAATATAAAACCAAGAGTTAAGTTAAATAATTAAAAATCATTTTTTTTTTAACTCGAGTTAAGGAATTAAATACGCACCCATTGTGGTGGCAGCAAAACCGTGATTAGTTAGTACTAAAATTCTTAGGACTTAGACGCTCTACTCCTAACCGTGCAGTAAACACTGCTATGCCGTTTTTCCGCAAAAGTAAAAATAGTCACTTTATGAATACTTCTAACTTAACCGCAACTTCACCAGATGTTGGTGCCTGACAGTAAGCACCGCTACACCGCCCTTGAGACCCAGGTGCCGCAGTTTAAAAAATAGTTTGGAGTGCACAACAGAGTTTAAGGCTCGCTGGAAGTCGAAGTATGTCACTTCGGATGAGATACTGCAGTCCATGGCAGAGGTCCTATTAGCTGCATTGTGGTTGTTTTATTGGGCAAAAAGCCAAATTGGTTGGAGTCCAAAAGATTAAAGTTTGTGCAATGCTCGATATTATGGTTTCTTAAGAATGTCTCCATAATTTTGCAGATGACAGAAGTAAAAGCACTAGACCTGCAGTTCAAGGGAAGGGCCGGTCTTAAATATTGGAACAATATTTGTCTTAGAGCAGGAAGAAGGAAATATCAGTCAAATTAAATGAGGTTGAACAAATAATTGAAAGTGCTGGAGTGATTTCGGAGGCAAGTTCCTTGCAGAAGACGTAGGAATAAGGGACCCTCCCGCACTAGGTGGCCAGGTCATGTGGCCAGTGGTAATATTATTATTGTTGTTATTATTATTTTCCAATATTTGACTATTGTAGGGCACACTTTTTTTTTTATTTGACTTCAAGTAGATTTTTGCCATATTTTTGGCCGAAGGGGCAAAAAGAACATTTTGCCGGCCGGCTAAAAATGGTTTCTTTTTGCCTTAAATATACTTAACCTGTTAATTTTGCATTACATTGTTCCAATGTGATGTTTCCGTGGAGATTTCTTAATAGTGCAACCGCCTGCTTGCATGCCCTACTGCGCCTACGCGGTGCAGCCCTCCTTATAAAAGCGAGAGCATGGACACGCTTGTCATTTATTTTCCTCTCAATCTGTCAGACGGTGACTCGAAAGGGGAGGCAGGGCGGGATTAGGTTAAGTACGTTTTAGGCAAAAAGAAACTATTTTTAGCCAGCCGGGCTGAGAGCCGGCAAAATGTTCTTTCTTATTTGCCAAAACATCTTAACCTGTTAATTTTGCATTATCAGTCGACCTCATCAAAGACAGCACCGCCTTGATGAGCGCCCTGAGATGCAAGCAGGCTGTCCCCCAGAAAATTTGTTAAATTTTCGCACTTTTACCAGAACCTTGATGCGACAGGAATTTGGTCTTCTTTAGTTTGGAATGGTGGCTTTTTCTTCCATCAGTGGTTGGCTTGCTGCCGTCATGGGTGGCTTGCTTCTGCTTCGTTTGGAGTGCTTAAGGGGGGGGTCAGGGCATTTTTTAAGGAATATGAAGTGCTCCATATAGTAAAAAAAAAGGCATGATTCTGTGGACAGAGGGCAGTCAGTAGGGGGGGGGGGGGCAGAATACAAATACAGTTTTGCACTCCCAATTCTCAGAAATTTACATTCTAAATTTATTTCATTTCATTTAAAAGGTTTTGAGTGGAGTGAGTATGCCATGTAATGGTGCCATGGGAATAAAAATGAATGGACACATGATTTGGAGATATGCGCCATTGCCATCCTAATGTTTTCAGTTCTAAGTGTTTAAACTAGATAGGGTTGGAGGCATTAGGAATTTCGGAAAATAACCGGTGACGAACGAATTCCATCAAAAGCTTACACATATTCATGTCATCATAATTTTAATTTTTATCAAAATAATTTTTTTGAAAACGAAAAATGAGTTTAAACTTTGAGGAACGGATTTGCAGCAGCTGGTGCTCCACTGCTCCATGATGCTGACTGGTGCTCCAATCGTGAAGGCTGGTGCTCCACTTGGAGCAGCAATTACTATGTTAAAAAATGGCCTGAGGGTGCTATTACCACAGTTCCGGCTGCGACTTGTGGTCCCAGCTAGTGTGGTCTTTTTCTTTTCCTTGACATGTCCCCAAGAAAGTGGGGAGTCAGAGTTGTTGTTTGTACCAGGATGCTGCTCTTGGGATTACTTCGGCTGGCGTTGTGGTGGGCCCACGATGTGGAGATTGCTGAGACTTCAAGTGCTGTTAGGTTTGTTCTTGCACGAGCCATGATTTGCGTTGTCTGCTTTGATTGTTTTTTGTTTTTTTAAATCCAGCGGGATACCATTGTTGTGGAGGTCTTTCCCGGATTGTGAGTTGGTGGGTGAGAAGAGTAGGTTTCTTCCTTTTCTAGTGTCGATGTGATGAGATCGTGCCAAGTGGAGTTGTAGCGCACGGATCGGGATTCCGTTCAGCTTGGAGATTGTTGTTTATGTCGAGTGGCTCTTTGTGTGCCGTGAAGGGCACTTTCCCTGGTTTGAGTTGTGGGGTGCGGGCTTGCAATGATTCGTGTGGGTCCTGATCAACCCTTCCCAATGTCGGTCGCACTCGCCATTTGGCGAGTGGCAATCAACAGTTGGCGACTTGGAATTTAGCCTTACTCGCCATATCGGCGACTAGCTACAGAGCATGCCACTAAAAAAGGGGTATCTCTGGAACCGTATAAGTTAGAGACGAATGGTTTGCGGCGTTATGATCAGATTATAAGGGCTATATAACTGGATTTTCTGTATTAATGCTGGAGTTTAAGAAAATTGTATAATTTTGTTAATACATAAACTTTCATCATTCAAGACGTATTTGGTAAGTAAAAATTGTGAAATGGCGAGTGCTTTGTAAGGTCTACTGGCCAAGTGGCAACTGCTACTGGATTGACATTCGGAAGGGTTGGTCCTGATGTAAGGAGTCCGGGGTCGTGGAAAAGTCATCATTGGGGAAGAGCTATTTTTTTTTTGGTTGCTTTAGTTCGCAGGTCTTGATTAGAGCCGGAGTCGGTTGTTTCCCTGAAGGGCGACATTGAATCGAGCCTTGTGTCGCATGTGAAATGAGGGCTGCTCATTTTGAAGAGTGCGACATTCCTGTTTGCTTGAAAGTTCTAGGTGTTAGCGACAGACCCGAATGGGGTGACGTTATGACTTCTTTCTTGGTCTTTCTTTGGTAAAGATTGGTTGGTCGTGGTTGTTTGACTAAAACAGATCTTGAAGGCGTGAGGCTTAATTCCCAATGTGACTGTTGGTCCACATGAGTGGAGTAGCTGGATTAGAAGACGTTGGGGTTTTGCCTTGGGTCTTCGGCGGTCTGGATATGGTGTGAGGAGCGGAGCCTTGTTCGGGGATGGAGAGTCCTATACGCGACTTGAGTTTCTTCCCTGTTGTGGGAAGAGCTAAGGTTTGGCACTTTCTGAGGGCAGAGGCTAACTGCACGGGGGCAATTTGTCTGCATATCGAGAAAGGAATTGTAACGCAATTGTAAGACGGGTTCTTGTAAAAATCGCAAGGCTGGTGGTACTGGCACTCGGTCTTGTGGGGGTTCAACCAGTTGGGGTTTTAAATCCTGGACAGTTTCAGGAGCCCGGGTTGAAGATTTTGGCGTGTGACCGGCGTAAATGTCTTTCGAGCCTGGATCCGATGGTTTTCAAAAACAAATTTTGATCTATACCATGGTAGAAACTGCCTGGTGAATCAGGATCTGCAGAACGCTACAAAGGAGAAGAAAAATATGGCATGAATGGAGCCAGTGAAAATTCGAGGCGGAACTATGGACGTTCGAGGCTTTGGACCGGATATAGAGAGGGTTGCAACAACTGTCGCGCAAGTGGCGCTGCTGTCAATGAAGCTTTCGTGGAGAGAGTGACCGCTGCGGCGTGCGTAGACGGAGGGATGTAATCGTTGTGTGCCGAGGACATGGCTTGATAACGGATGGACTTACGTTTCAAGCGAAAAATAGATTCCGTTCTCTGTTTGTTTACGTGGCAGATGAAAGCGTGGAGAGGAGATGACAGAGTCTGCGGGTTTCGTGGCTGGTGGGAGCAAAGAGTCCGCTTGTGGATTTGGAAGATGCGGTTGGTTGTTGTGAATCCGTTCTTTCGTTTCGGGTAGTGACCTGCAGGAAATAGCCGTAGCGGAGTCTGTACCAGGCCGTGACGGTTTCTATTCCTGGCCTGCGTTTAACTGTCTCGTGAGACGGGGTGTGGATTCCTAGATGGGAAGAGGTGGAACGATTCCGGGAGCCAGAGTTTTTTAGTTTTTCTCCTTGGTGCCAGGATCTGCAGGTTTCTTGATCTTCACCATTCTGGACACTGCTTGAAGGGTCTGGATTTGCAGACTGCTACGTAGGTCAAGAAAAGGTGGCGACAAAAGAGTCGCATGATAAGCAAAGCGGGAAACAAGGACACTCAAGGCTTTGGATCGGATGTTGGGAAGGCTCCAAGGAGTGCGTAAGTGGCGCTGCTGTCTATTGTGCTTTCGTGGAGAACGTCAGTGTTGTGGCGTGCATTGACGGAGGGATGAGGTCGTCGTGCGCCGAGGATGTGGCTTTGCTGCGGGATGGCTTTCGCTTCAAGCGGAGAGTCGTTTTCATTTTCTCCTTGTTTTTGTGGTAAACGAAAGCATGGAGATGAGATGGGAACTGTGGGTTTGTGGCTGATGAGGAAGTTAGTCGGTTCGACTAATTCCGTTCTTTCGTTTCCGGCTGTGGACAATGTGAAGTGGCGTAAGGGTGGCCGTGGCGGGTTGAGAAAGTTTCCCCACCTGGCCTACGTCAGGCTGTCTCGTTTTCGTTTTTCAATCGGATGAAAAAGCCGTTGTTGTGGTTGTAGTTGCAGGCCAGGCCGACGAGATGCGGATGCGGGTTGATTCTGGCCTGGAAGGGGACAGGCGGTGTTCAGCTTCCCTTGGGGGTCTTGGACGGTCCTTGCGGATTACCGAAAGGGAGACGACACGTTGGCGGCGTGCGTGGCGGCCGAGGACGTACATGAAAAGCTTCTTGGACTAGATGATGCGCCTCCCTGCGAGAGTTGCAGCGAGAAGGGATGGATGAGGGCCCGTGAGGAAACTGGCGGAAGATGTGTGTGATGAGTGTGGCATTGGTTTGTCTTTCGTTTCACGTACGAGGCTTCCTGCTTGATGGTACGGCATCAGAATGGCTTTCGTTTAGTCGTGAAAAGCGTCATGGGCCGAACGGTGTGGCCGATGAAGGGAAGGATACGGTTTGAGCAGAGAGACCAGGGGTTGCTTGTGGATTCTTACGAAAGGACGAAAGGGCCAGAGATTATAGGCGAGGTGCAGCGGGGATCCTTCTGATCAGTTCCAAGGATGAAAGGTGCCAGGAGGACCAGTGAAACCGTGTGCGTCGGTTTAACGGTGGCCACGGTGGAGCCAGATTCTTCAAGAAAGGTGGGAGTAAGTGAGCGTCATGGCGGAGGATCTTTCGTCTAGGCGAAAGAACCAGAGAGTGATCGGGAGGAGTCTGATTGACAAGGGATTCTTCCTGAACAGCTGCAGGGATTCTTCCCGAATAGCTACATGGGCGAAAGATGCTGGGAAAATCGGTGGAGCCGAGTGCTGTGACCCAGCGACGGCCGGGACCTTAAGAGCGGCAGATGAAATCTTCATAGCCATCTTCGGTGGGACCCAAATTCCTGACTGAGGTTCTGTCGAACCGACGAAAGGACCAGAGGGCGAGGCCATGGCGGGACAGGTTAGGCCAGAGGTCTTGTGGTGTTTGTCTTGCTTCATGGGAGAAGAAAACCTGGCGAAAGGAGACCCATCAGCTTGCCGGGAGATGACAGCCGTCGTGGTGGAGGGAGAACCAGCGGCGGTTGGCTTGCGGGGCGAGGTCATAGCGTGGTAGGCAGGGCCGGAGGTCTTGCTGTGTTCGTCTTTCTTCTTGGGAGACGAAAACCTGACGAAAGGATATCCAACAGCTAGCCTGGAGTCGTCTGCCGTCGCGGTGGGTGGAGAACCAGCGGCAGTCGGCTTGAGGGCGGGGCCCTGGGGGATTGGTGAGGCCGGAGGTCTTGCGGTGTTCGACTTGCTTCATAGGAGAAGAAAACCTGATGAAGGGGACCCATCCGCTTGCCCGGATTTGTCTGCCATCGCGGTGGAGTGAGGGCAGTCCCTGGAACGGCTTGACACGGAGTCGAAAGCTTGACAGGACGGCAGCCGAGACAGAACGGCACGATGGTGGCATCGGGTGAACGTCAGGCACGGGACATTAAGTGCTGTGTGCTTCTGCGGGAGGGCAGTAAGTGGACGGAGCGCCGCTGCGGCGCAGTCGGTGGGAGACGTGGCGTCAAGAGGCTGGGGCCGAGTTGGCAAAAGCTTGACGGTATGGCAGCCGACAGATGACGGTACGGTGGCGGCATCAGGTGATCGGCAGGCACGGGACGTTGAGTGCGGTGAGCTTCTGCGGGAGGGCGGCAAGTGGACGGAGCACTGCCGCAGCGCAGTCGGCGGGAGATGTTGTGTCAAGAGACGGGGGCCGAGTTGGCGAAAGCGTGACGGGACGGCAGCCGAGAGATGACGGCATGATGGTGGCATCAGGTGATAGGCAGGCATGGGACGTTGAGTGCGGTGAGCTTCTGCGGGAGGGTGCAAGTGGACGGAGCAGCGCAGTTGGCGGAAGATGTTGCGTCAAGAGGCGGGGGCCGAGTTGGCGAACGGTTGAAGGGACGGTAGCCGAGAGAGGACGGCACGATGGCGGTAAGAGGACGGAGCGCCGCCACGGCACAGTCCGTGTTGGCTTTCGTTTCACTGGATTCTGCTTGGTTGTGACGAGAGATGGTTCATGAAGGCCGGGGAAGAAAACCAAATTTCGGCGAAAGAGGGAAACAGCGCCACGTAGAGACGGTCGCTGGAAGAAAAGGAATGACAAGAGCGTCTGCGCTCTCACTTTTATAAGGAGGGCTGCGCCGCGCCGCGTAGGACATGCAAGCAGACGGTTGCACAATCAAGAAATCTCCAGGGAAACATCACATTGGAACAATGTAATGCAAAATTAGCAGGTTAAGATGTTTTGGCAAATAAACAGTTTTTGCCGGGACAGTCAATACCATAAAAACAGGTTTTTAACCACTTGGTGGCAAAAACCTGTTAACCCCGGCATAGTGCGTCTACCAAAAGTTCCCCACTTGAAATATTTTGCAGAATGTCTGAAAAAAGGTACAGTTTATAATCGTTTTAATTGCTTTTCCTATGATGGTATAGCTAAATTAATAGGTTAAAGCTTTGAGATGTTATTTATAACCAGGCAAAAAAGAATATGAAGCCTATATTATCATATTTTGTTATGTTAGATCAAAGGCACAGTTTTTCCCCAACTCTAGTTTTGTCGCTGAAATCAGCCTTATGGTGGAGAAAACGGAACGTAAAACATTTTCCTAAGGGCTGTACTAATAACCATTTAGAAATAGCCCCATTTATCCATGCGCATTGTGTTCCGTCTGGGAATTCTTGAAGCAGCTGTGACTAGTTTAATAGCTTATCACAGGCTAATGGCTTAATATCTCATCATGGATGCCGTAATTTAGAATCACCAAACACTGTTGTTGTAGGCCTACTAATGCTTTGGCCAATTTTAGAAAAATCTTATTGCATGGAACTCTGTGCCATCCACCAGTTTAGTCTTTTACTGTTGCAGTGAATCCAGTGCCGAGAATGTTCGTTGCCAAAAGTGCCTCGAGCTTGGCCATTGGACTTACCAGTGTACAGGAAAAAGAAAATACCTCACCCGTCCATCGCGCACTTCACTCATGAATAAGAAATTAAGGCAAGAAGAAGAAAAGAAACAAATGGCACTTTTGTAAGTATACATGTTTGGGTTACTGAATTATTTGCTGACTAATAGCTGGTCATGACAGTGCTCATGAAAAAATGAATTTTTACAATGTGCAATGAAATTTACAGTTTACAATACACAATATGCAATGACATTTGAAAAGTGAACAGCTAGCAAGCCAGTCACTTACCTCAGTGGTCATATTTGAAACCTCTGCATAGCCTGGTGGATGGACGATATAGACTTAATTCTATTTTAGGCAGTTGCATGAAAAATACAACAATATTGGATCTGCAGGTGTCTGCTAGCTTTTGTGTAGGCTGATTAACTTAGTTTCATGATACAATTTTGTTAAATTTGTGTTGTAAGTCTACGTAACCTAGGAGAAAAGAACACACCTTCGAAAGTAGATTGAAAGGTGGTCCGTCTACCTAAGCTAGGCATCTTCTAGGTATAGGTGCAGAAATAAACTTGGCAATGAATTTGGGCTGATTAGCAAGTAAAATGTTTTTCTCACGGAAGCTAGTGTCAGTCGTTACATCTGTTCACTGCCACACCGGCCTGAAACACTTATAGTCTGCATCAGACGAGTAAGTCAACACATTTTTATCGCTAATGAACCTCTTAATCACCAATCTGCAGTTCTCCTCCCTTCCTACGATAAATTGTGTATTAAATGCTCAGGTCAAGCTAATATCTCCCCCCCCCTCCTTCACTCCAAGATTGAGGTCAAAATTGTGAAATAGTTGAGTTGACACCATCTCTTAAATCGTCGTTTCTATTGCCGATGAAACTCTACATTACATATAAATTTTGCATTCTTACTCTCGAATGCTCTTTTCCCTAGAGATGGCCGCCATCTTTCTTTCTCTAGCTGTCACACTGTGAACACGCTTGTCGTTTTCCTGCAAACGAAAGAAGTTTCCGTAGCGATGGTTAAAGCTGTGGTCTCCACGAAAGGCTTTCAATTCCCAGGTGCATCAACTTCGTTTCCCGCTGGTGTCGACGGCTCTGCCGCTAACTCGACCACCGCTTCACCGATCTCTTGAAGCCACGTACGCCACACTTACCGACTCAGCATAGACGCTCTTCACCTGGAAATCCATACATTGAAGGAATCTCGCTTCAAGTTGAAGTTAAAGTAAAAACAAAGAAACGCAAGCATGAAACTCAACCAGTTTCACGCTGCTATTTTTACCGCTGAGACTCCATTCGCTCTTTCGTCTTGCCCTTCCCGGCGTTCTCTCATCTGCCGTTAACGGAAAAAAACGTTGCTGAATTCGTCACAAGAGCATGACGCGACTTCAGTCCGCAATCTTCCCCGTTTCGGCAACTTCACTGGATTGCCACCTGCCGACGCTCGACACCGTTTGTCCGGCGGCTGCATCTCAACCCTGCCGCCCTCACTCCTCCCGGCCGGGCTTGACTCATCTGCCGTCTACATCAGAGACACCAAAGTTAGCGAGCTTCGTGAACTTTCATTCTCGTAACTCGCAAGCTACGCTTTCGCCAAAGCTGCCACTAGAACCTAGGGAGATTATGTGCCGCCTGCCAAAGATCAACGCCGGTTGGCCGGAGGGTTGTTTTACCCTCCGACCGGCCCGCCTTGCCTGCTCTGCCGCTGATGCCTGCAGCCCTCCCGTCTGCCAACGGAGGCCATCTGTCCGTCCTGCCGCTCCAAACGAAAGACTTTTGTCGTGATATTTAAGGGAAACGACTCGACATTGCCATTGATGGTGATGATTTCTAAAGAATGAAGAATTCTTTTGCGCCATTGTTTTTGGAGGCATGGACTGCCAGTACACTGTTTATTCTTCACAGCTACAATTCATCAGCAACTTTTCATTTAATGGAAAGTTGCATTAAAATTTGTTGGAAAAATTTTTCAGGAAACTTCACCATTTAAAAAAAAAAATCAACAAACTGAGGTTTGCAGTCCTGAACCTAACGTTCACAGTTTTATGACATGCGTCTTAATCAAAGAAGAAATTTACAGCTTTACGTCTGTGAATAAAGGAATGTTGGTCCATTTTTGGACACACATTGCTCTGCAACGAATGAAAACCACCAGCCCTGTTTTCACCGAGCACATAGTCATTCTTCACCCTGCGTGTATGACAGACGTGTGTCTGTTATTTGTGATGACAGACGTGTCAACACCGATGACAATTCAAGACACTATCCAGATAGGACTTTCTGTGTCTCCGACTGTTTCGACCAAGTTGGCCAAATTAACACAAGTGTCTCTCTTTGTATAAAACAACCGAAACCATCCGTCACACGTCTGTTGCCGGAAATGACTGACAACTGAGTTCATCACCACGTGTCCGGTACTACAGTTCACATACTCGCATTGTTTTCACAATAACGAATCGTCATCAATCCGGGCTGACTATGAATCGCTTCGAATCCGGAACTGAAACCACAATCAGAAAATCATCAGCTCAAGCTAATGGACCCGCAACTGATATAAAAAAAAAATCAACAAGACAAGACAAGATTCGTCTGGAAGGACGACACAAATGTTAGGGATGCTCATCCAAGCAAGCTATAACCTCACCGCTATCGTTTTTTCACCTAAACCGTGCAAGACAATGGTAAATAAATCGATTAACAACGACAACAATGAAACATCGTTAACATTATCTCACCACTACTGTGAATCGTCGCACATTTATGGGATCAATGCCCACCGCTTCGTTATCCCACCCTCAGCGTGGAGAGAAAGAAAAGACGATAACGAAGTCCAAGACAAACACCAATTTTACTTCGGTCTACTACTCCTCTCCCACCCGCACTGTGAAGATAAAAACAAGTCGGGGTTGAAGTCCAAAGCGAAGACCAACACGCCATCATGTCGCTTCTTTGCCTGCCATAGCGTAGGGATGCTCACCCTACGCTCTCAGCATCAACGCATCACCACTTTTGCCATCCCGCCTAATCTAATAATTTTCTCAGCAGGAGGCTCGGTGAGTGACACAGACAATGTCCAAGAGAAAGATACTAAATGTAGTCTTGCCTCCTTCATTTGATAGCTGCTCTCCCTCAGTGAAAGACTTTCATTCCCAGCGCATCAGTTTCCAGAGCAACGAAAGAGTTAATGCGATCAGCCGGCATTTTCTGCCCCATTCCTCATCAACAATCACTTCATCTCGCGCAAGTTTTATTATTTTCTTTTTAAACGTTTCCTTCACATCAAGGATCGACAGCTTGAAATTGGAAATAACTGATCGCCATTCCGATGATGCAATTACAATCAATGCAAACTAGGGGTGGCACGATAATATCGCGAATCGCAATAAAAAAATGTTGTCAATTATTGTATCGCGCTTTTTCTGATTTATCGAATTATCGTGCAAACCCCAATGTTAGTTTAATGAAAACAATATTTAAGCATTAAATAGTAGCACAATTGTTAAAATGTTTCTACGTGGTGACGAAGCAATGGACAATGGCAAGTGCATGTTCGTGTCTACTGGCCAAATGGCGAGTGCCACACAATTCAGATTCGTGAAGGTTGCACTGTAGGCTTTAGCCAGGTTTTTTTTTAATTAACAAAATTAAATTGGCTATTCCAGCCTCAAAATGCTTTATCGAGATATTATCGATTATCGCAATAATTAAAAAAATGTTATCGGGATAAAAAATCCATGTATCGTGCCGTCCCTAATGCAAACATTAGCTGCATTGCTTAAAGCAGTCAGTCAGGTATCACCAATGTGAACAATTGTAACAAACTCAACAGTTCATCAAAGAATTCAAGAATTCAAAAACAAGGTCAACAGCTAAACACTGAAGGAAAACTGAGTTCGCAAGGAAGAAAACAAAATTTTGCCGAAAATTGCCAGTCAAAAATTGTTTCTTTTGCCTAGACATTACCTGTGAATTTTTGCATTCGTTCCTCGCAATGCTGCGTGTTTGCCTGGCTTTTTTCCTGGTTGCTTGTAGCCGCCAGCTCGATAACCCAAATGTGCATGCACGGCGCATCCCTCTCGATGTAATCAAGGCGGTGACTCAAGAGGGGAGGTGGGTGGGTGAGGTAATGTATGTTTTCGTAAGCAAAAGAAACAATTTTCGGCCGGCCTGTCCTGAGGGGCCAGCAAAATTTTTTTTTATTGCCGCTGGAAAACATGTATTATCTATCAATTTTTCCATTCACAGACAGACCTCGTCAAAGTTAGGTGGTGGGCACTGCCTTGACGAGTACCCTAGGATTACGAGTTAACTTCCCCCCAAAAGTTTACAAACTTCGCTCTTTATTTAGAAAAACAGGTTAAAACAGTCGCATTTGAAAAGATGAGGGTTTTGCTTCCGTCATGAGGGACTTGCTTCTGTTTCTGGGTGCTTACGGGGAGGGTTGATGAGACATCTGGCTGCTGTGGTAGGGACCCAGGCGATGTAGTCCATTGGCTACTTCGTCATCTCCCTGAAGTAGTGTGATGTGAAGACGGAAGTGCTTCGCCATGATGCAGCTGACAGTATTTCGGGAACCGGAATGAAGTTATGGAATGCCCATGACGTAGAGATTGCCCGCAATTCATGTGTCGACACTCTGATGTTGTTATCAGCGCAATTGATGTTTTGATCTTCATACGCACTTAGGATGACGTCGTTAATTCAATCTACGATGGTGATTGCTGAAGTTTTACCTAAGCCTTTGTTGAATGGTAGGAATAGCTGATTTCCGCCTCTGCGTTGTTCATTGTTGTCAGTTCTAGCTATGTGTATCAAAGAGCTCGTATTGGACGTAGGAGACGTTCAGGTTCATTCTCTGTGATCTTGGATAAGGCTAGAATGACGATTGGTGTGTCTGGTTCACAAGGTTTCTGAGTTTTGGCTCGAAAATCAGCTCTTGGTGTGAGGGTGACAAAAAGCTGGGTCTCCAGATAAAGCTTGTACTTCACTTAATCGAAGTTCCTCTGCATCGGTTCATGAGGTTCTTTCATTTGTGATTGTATGACGATGAAGAGGTCCCAGTCAGGAAAGACATGGCGCGGTGCGGGACGTTGATTTGATAAGGCAAGAGATGCGGTAGTCGTCAAGGAGGCTGGTGCTGCCTAAAAGACGGAGTTCAATGCTGAACAGTAGACTAGGATTGTTGATCCTTTTAATCTTTCCTCGAATAGGTCATTGAGGAATTTTAGAAGTTCAGGTAGGAGGGGAGTTGGCAGGAGATTCTCCATCTGTTACACCAACGAAACTATTTGCCCAATGGTTGTCGTAAATTCTGTTGGTTGAATCCCTGATTGCATTTCTGGTAATGTAGGTTGCTTGCTCTTCATGAATTCTTGCCTTTTTAATGAGTTTGATGATAGTAGCCACCCGTGAAGATTTAAGAGCGCTGGTGGTTGGGTGAATTTGGTTCCTTTCTGTTGTGACTAGATACGTTACTGAAAGGCTTCGTGGGGTTTCGATTACAAGGCTTAGAAGATGAGGGAACCATGCTGCTGATGGCCAATTCGGTGCGATTAACAGAAACAGGCCTTGAAACTAATGCATAGTTTTAGTGTTGTTTTGATGACGAATTCACAGTTTTCACAGTATGCGTTTCAGCAGCGATGTTTTCCAACAGGCCTTGAGATGGATATCTTTTGGAGCACCTGTGAAGCAGTTTGAACGGAGGGAACTGGTACGCATTGAGGTCCAAGGGAAAAATCAGTGCGTCTACTGCTGTGGCCTGGTCGTCTGGGACTGGACGGATGAAGTGGGGAACCTGGCATTGTGCCTTGTGGCTAATACTAGTTCGATCATTGGGGTACCCCAAATGTTGAAGAGATTCACAAATGGATTTTTAAGAGTCCATTCTTCTGTTGGAAGTTTACGACGAGAGAGAGAGTCTGCAATCACATTCCGGTTGCCTGGGATATGGAGTGGCAGGATAGTTGTGTTGATGCGGATATTTTAAAATTGTTAGGTTGATATTTAAGTATGGGAATTTGTTGGACATTAGGCGGAGCAGGATTTCACCTTCAGGTTCTTGAAAATGTAAGTAGGTTTGTGATTATGGGAACTTATTTAACGACATAACGTCCCGTCTCTCCCAGTCTCGTCGTATGCCTAGCGACAATGAGACAAAGGGAAAAAGAGACAAGGAGACAAAGTCCCGTCTCTTCCAGTCTCGTCGCGTGCCTACGATGCGACAATGTGACAAAGGGAAAAAAACAAGACAAGGTGACATAACATCCCATCTCTTCCAGTTTCGTCGCATGCCTAGCGACAAATGAGACAAAGGGAAAAACTGTCTAAGGTGACATAACATCCCGTCTTTCCCAGTCTCGTCGCATGCCTAGCGGCAATGAGACAAACGGAAAAGGAGACATTACATTCCGCTGCTCGCAGTCTTGTCGCGTGCTTAGCGACAATGAGAAAAAGGAAGAAAGGGACATTGAGACATACATGTCCTGTCTTTACCAGTCTTGTCGCATGCCTACTGACAATGAGACAGAGGAACAAGGAGACGAAATGTTCTGTCTGTCCTAGTCTCATCGCATGCGTAGTGACAAGTGAGACAGGGGGAAAAGGACAAGGAGACTTTCCATCTCTAGTCTCGTCGCATGCCTAGCGACAATGAGGCAAAGGAAGAAAGTGACAAGGAGACGAAACATCCTGTCTCCCCGTGTCTCCCCCAGTCTCGTTGCATGCCTAGCGACAAATGAGACAAAGGGAAGAGGGACAAGTAGACACTAGTTCCGTCTCTCCCAGTCTCGTCACGTGCCTAGCAACAATGATACAAGGAGAATAAACGTCCTGTCTCTCCTCCCAGTCTCGTCACATGCCCAGCTACAATGATAAATGGAAATGGAGAGACAAGGTAATAAATGCACACAAAAAAAGGTGACGAGACGTTAGATTAAAAGTTCCAGTTTCTTTGTTTAACGAAAACCGGTAAACGGCGATAACAGCGGTTTTGCAAAGACATTATAAGAAACAAAAACACACCTGAACCACCAGGAAGAACACTTGAATTGTCAACTTGAATTTTCGAGAAAATGCCGTTCTCCTTCTTCAGAAAATCACGCACAATACAGAGGAAAAATAAGTTCTCACATAACCATTTGTAAACAAAAATTCGAAAGGATGCACGTGGAGCAGACCAATGATCTATAAATCTTCGCTTCCAAGGAGTTTCCACTTCTTGTCAAACTCGGCTGTGAGCTGATGGTGCACTAAGCCCTCAATACGGTTGTAAAATGGTCCCGTGAGGTTCATGAGAGGGACTCGTCGCCGGGAGAAGCATTTCATAGCAAAAGACTCCAAAGCTCGAAGGTGGGGGCCATGTTTTGTGTTAGATTTCATTAACACAGAGGTTTGATGCCAAGCTTGGAGTGGCCGTTCTTATTGTGGTGTTGGGCTATGCCACTGAGCTTCTCCCCATGGCGGGTGGCTGGCCCCCATGTGTTCATCAACGCGCACCTTTTGGTCTCACCAATATAGACAGCTTCTGAAAAGCTTCAGCTTATTTCCACCTAATCTGAAATAGCTCCTCAGGTCCCCATCTGTGAAAACCCACACCTCCTGCCTCTCCCTTCCCCCCCCACCGACTTGTGTGAAAAATGGACCAGTCGCCGAATCTCAAACATCCTTGCTGTCCGGGATCTTACTGGTGTTGTGTATCGGATTCCCTGTCAAGACTGTGAAGCTGTCTATATTGGTGAGACCAAAAGGAGACTTGAAGTGCGCGTTGATGAACACGTGGGGGCCAGCCACCCGCCATGGGGAGAAGCTCAGTGGCATAGCCCAACACCACAATAAGAACGGACACTCCATAGCTTGGCATCAAACCTCTGTGTTAATGAAATCTTACACAAAACATGGCCCCCCACCTTCGAGCTTTGGAGTCTTTTGCTATGAAACGCTTCTCCCGGCGACGAGTCCCTCTCATGAACCTCACGGGACCATGTTACAACCGTATTGAAGGCTTAGTGCGCCATCAGCTCACAGCCGAGTTTCACAAGAAGTGGAAACTCCTTGGAAGCGAAGACTTAATAGATCAGTGGTCTGCTCCACACGTGTCCGTTCAAATTTTTGTTTACAAATGGTTATGTGAGAACTTATTTTTTCTCCCGTGTTGTGCGCGATTTTCTGAAGAAGGAGAAAAGCATTTTCTCCAAAAATTCAAGTAGAACTGTGAACTGTGTTCTTCTTGGTGGTTCAGGTGTGTTTTTGTTTTTTATAACAGTTTTTTTTTTTTTTTTTTTAGAAATGAAACAGCTGTGGCACGGCTGAAACAGAAAAGTAAAAGGTAAGTTAACATTTCATTAACTGAAGGGGTGCTTGCCTGTTATTACATAAACCATAGGAACATGTAGCTGCATGGGTTTTAACATATTACTTAACTTAACAGTGAGGATTTAAAGAGTAATAAATGCTATCATAATACTAAATGCTAAGGCTGCACCTATACCGATACTGATGCAGATATGTGCGGTAACTTATCGGATTAGTATCGGCCACTTTTGTAGAAATATCAATAACTCTGGAACTGTTCAAGATTACGACATGCAGTTTGTGCCGTTTTGCTCAGGAAATCGCTGAGTGACTTCCTAGCTACGTTTCAAGTGTGGGTTACCATTTAAAAAAAAATTTTTCAAATAATTATTGAACTTTTGGCAGAAAACTATACCTTAGATGAAAAATGGGGGATACAATTTTGGATATTGGTACCTGTATCGGCAAAATTGTTAAAACTGGTTCGGTATCGGATCGGTAAAGTTGGTATCGGTGCAGCTTTACTAAATGCAAGTCACTTCTTTTTGCTCTAAAGTTTAATTAAGTCCAGTATATCGTAATAAATGCTGATTTTAATGATTATATCTAACCTAATATTTTCTCATAGCATTTAGTAATTTTCCTAAAATATTGAAATCCCCTCCCAATATCACTAATGTGCCTGTTTTTCATTGGGACAATCTGATTTTAATGTGCCAAGTTTTGTTACAGATTTTATAGTTTACTTTTATCCCTTCCATTTTTCCTTTCATAACTATTTTTCTTAGTTTTTATGTGACTCCTAAAATACTACCTTTTTCAATGTTATATTTTCTTCCTAAAATAGGCTCGAATCCAAAATTACCACCAATTTAAAATATTAAATTCTGGTCTCCCACAAGTTGAGCTACTTCCCGTGTGGCAGCACATGTCTCCTATAGGCTTGCTCCACTTCCTCCTAACTTCTGTTTTGACGGATTCTATGCTGCAGACGCAGAGCCATATTTAACTTTTAAATAGGTTGGCTGGTAGCGCCACGTTTCCTAATCTATCCCATTTGATAACACAGCGAGGACGACTATGTGAAGTAGAAATGGAGATTCTACCAGAGATTTTTTCTCGCAGGAGAATCGAGTTCTCCAAGTAGAATCCGACGAACTGTTACCTTGATCCCCCCCCAATGCCTCCCTTCACGCTTCTGTAGACTAGGGATGGGTCGGTTTCATTTTTTGACTTCGGTTTGTAAAAGCAGTCCGCAAGAAAACTCGCTTTTCACCTTTTTTTTATTTGCTCACGTAGTGCAAGGCCTCGCTTGGGCCGCTTAAAAGCCTCAATATTAAAAATACTGTATCTCCGTGAAAAATGGACCAATTCGGCTGAAATTTGTTTTGCTTAATAGCCCAATACTTTAGCTTTCATTCTGCGGGAACAGATCTCGAAATTTCATTACCGTTAATTCACAATGACGTTAACAAAAACGTTCCAAAATCGCCGTAACGCACGCAGAATTTGTATTTACTGTAAATACCTTTGGATAATTCTTTGGCATAAAGCCACATAGTTTAGTGCTTGTTTTAGGGGGCACAAATGTCAGCATCCAATTGCTATGCTTTCATTTATCATACATGTAAACATCCTACTTAATGTTTTTATCTAAACAGCGGTGACGATCTCTTGTGTTCATAAAAACGTTGACTACATTTCCCCATTTACCGTAAATCGTGGATTAAACGCCCATGGGCTTATGCAGTTAATTTGGCAAAAATAGGGGGTGGGCTTTAAATCAAGCATTATCAATTTTCTAACCTTTCTGGACATCTATTACAGAAAATTCGAAGCTTTTGAACGATGTCTGAAAGACCAATTTTTACATCCTTTTTAATTGCTGTGAAGAATGGAGGAGGCTTCGGTGAGAGATGCCTTGTGCAGGTGCTAGTAGCTAAAGGAAGAGTCCACTATTACTACAGGGAGGGAGAAGGGGCCAGTAAACATAGCAAGCAGTACTATCTTTATTTACATCGTACAACTTTTAGGTAATTTTTCGTAGAAAAACAACAATTGGAGTGGTGGGCTTTAACTCCATATTTCAGGATTTTGACTTTACAGCATTTTAAGGGGTGGGCTTTCGCTTCAACTGGGCTTTTAATACACGATTTACGGTATTTGCGGCTGCAATTAAATAACGCCCTACGAATATTAAATACATTTCAGCATTAACTAAAACTACAGTATTTAATCTTTTCCCTAGTGCTTATAACAGCAACTTTTATTAACATAAAATTTGTTTCATTTGCCCTACCTAACTCGGACAACATGGCTTAGCTTTATCTTTAATATTTAGCGGACAGCAGTGTATCTTGTATTTTTTTTCAGAGATCTCCCTTCCTACAGTAGTGACTCGTTTTACTTTCTGCAAACTACGAAAAATACCTTCTATTAATTTGCCAATTTATTAAATCCAGGTGAACGAAAACCATCCTTCAATTAAGAGTTCAAAACTCAGCCATTTCAAGTTTCACTTTCAAAACTTCCACTCCAACGATTTTTCAATAACTCTACTTGATCCAATGCATTTGAGAATTTAGTACAGTAGAAATTGCCATTGTCTTCGGTGCAAACGGATCCTGACTGCCTCTTTTCAGCCACTCAGGGCTCAGCTTTGGCCCACCTGCTCACCCACTCACAGGCCTGAATAGTGAACCAATCACGTAGCTGCTACGACCAATACTTTTGCTTGCCTTGTTGCCCAGCAACAGACCCGCCTCTTGTCAATCTTCTGACGTCAATAGCCAAACAATAGAAAATCGCATCCTCGAACGTCCGCGCAGCGGCAGCCTTTTAGTATTTAACAAACGCAAGGTAAACAATCGACAGCACTTGCTCCGACATTGAAGCTACGAGTCACTACGACAGTTGGGATGGAGATTCCGAAGGTCCGAATGTTGCCATGCCGGGCACGGTAGTGGTTAGGTAACTAGCGGTTATTTTAATTTTTATTTTTGGAAAAGTAACTCTAAATTTCAAACTTTAAAACGTAACTTACTTTTAACTTTAATGTCGTAAATTTATGTTGGACTCTGCCATCGGCATTCCTGACAACAGGCCAGCATAACGTGAGGGTTTGTCTGTTTCCTTTCTAAAAAAAACTTTCGTTTCTTATTTATAGAATCACCAAGCAAGCTCTTAAATAATCAAAACTCTTCAGGTCTCGTAGTGTTATTTATGGTAGAACCCTGGTAATTCTAGCCCGACTCGAGAGGGAAAGGTTTTAGCATAATACATCTTGTCTAAACCTAGCTGTTGTAATTTAATGTATGTTCCATTGACTTAAACAGAAACCAACTATTTCTAGTCGAAATTGTAAATCGTGCTGCACTAAAGTATTTGTTCACTTGTGAATTTTTAATGTAAAATTCCGTACTGCTTTTTATTTAAAGCCTTCTTGTTGTAAAGAAATGCAACTAGTTACCAATGTAGTGTTTATTCAAACATGTTTATAAAATAAAACCAAGAGTTTAAAACTCCGTTTTGTTTCTCTGTGATTAGTGTTAATTTGAGATTTTTAAATAACGAAAACTCATCTTATTTTTAACCTTAGAAAGTAAACAAATTAACAGTCCCACCATTAGTGGCAGCGACCATTGAACTTAGATTAGCTTGTAGCAAGAATTTATAGGGTTGGGGAGGAGAATTTATGACTGAGACCCATACTGCAACGTCTTGGATACGTTCGTATTAGTTCAGTCTCACTTTACAGAGGGCGCCGTGTGTTTTATGTGGGAATTTCTAGCCAGTTTTTAGCCTAAAATTAAACTAAACTAAACGAAACTAGCTTGTATTTAATAATTATTTAGCCTAGCTTAGTTGTAATTTAGTTTACTTTAGATTTGGGCTGAAAAATGAGCAAATATTACTAGATGGAACATGTGGCGCCCACTGAAAACTCTGACGGAACTAATGCGGACGAATCTAACATGTTTCAATAGGGACCTTTTAGAGTTAAAAATTCTCCTCCCAAACCCTATAAATTATTGCTTATAGTAACCTTTAATTAGGACGCCTATCTTTACCCCAACTTGGAGTAGAAATGAGCAGTGTTTTTATACCGCAAAAGTAAAAACGTACACTATCGAAGTTAAGACTGAAACTGCAAACACACCAGACTAGCAGTTCTGTCTCAAGCACCCGTAGAACAGACAGCGCCGCTACAGGTTCTGGTTTCAGTTTTATGTGCCCACAAAACGGCGGTTTCGGAATTGGGTTTTGCCACCCTTCCCCCAAACTCGATTTTTCTAGTTTTTTTTTTTTTATCAGTAGTAGTACTAGCTTCCAACTAGCTCCAGTTTCAGCAGCGTCATTGACCATAAGCCTTGCCATGGCACCATTTTCCGCTATTTTTTCCTTTTTTAATGACTAAGAGTTTTGCTGTCATTTATTTGTAGAAAATGATAATTATTGAAAAATTTAAAACAACAAATCAATCTTTGATTTCTCAAACACCGTGCGAAAATCTGACTCAAAATCCGAATCGGTTTCGGCTGTCAATAAAAAACAAAAATTTGGTTATGGTTACCGACCCATCCCTAGTATAGACGTGAGGGGAGGAAGTGACGGGAAGTGATGCAAGTTTTGCATAAATTAAAGTGTAATTGTACTCAAATATGCCGTATGCGAGAGAGACCTATTTAGTAAAACAGTTTCTTCGCCGGATTCTACTGGAAGAACTTTGATCCTGCACATCCCCTTTAAGGGTTAAATCAGCTGAAGGTGCACATAAATTACACAAATGGGACAACTTTTCAGGGATTCATTTACCCCAATATCAAGTACAAACACAAACAAAATTTGCTGGAAGTTTCATTATTGACAACGTGTTCAAAAATATCATGACCAGGTTGAGCATAGGTTCAATTTTTGAATTCTGATATTATTTTTGTTTTCTCAACTGTCGTATTGTAACTAACCAAGCTTGATAGCGGATTGTTGAGAAAACTTACTACACAACGCCACACCAATGAACAACAAA
>JAHWFP010204552.1:0-10661 GCA_023313725.1 Lithobius niger | reverse complement strand
CACGTTAAATAATTTTTGTTACTAAGACTTAGCCTACGTTGTAAAATAAGTCGTGTGTTTTTTTTTCTTTTTTACTGTTTAGTATGGAAACATTACATATTGTAGGCGTATCATTCGCTCATTGAAAACAGTTTAATGTTTGGGCTGTGAAAAACAAAAAACCTCGCTACGCTAGGCAGCTAACTCACTCCCTACTAGTTACTTTAAACATACACATTTTCAGTTCCATTTCTGGAAGAATTTCGTTAGTATACTATTAATGATCGATAGGTACTGCTTCGTTCGATATAATATTACATTTGTTCAAACTTTATATATATTGAAAAGTGGCGACATAAACAAAGGGGAAGGAACGGGACGACCCGGCCTACCGTTATTCCATACTGAGAGGGAGGACCAAGCTAGCTTGCATTTACACGATTTTAAACACAGGCTGAAGTCTTAGGTTAGCACACTCCAACATTGTTAACGAAATAATGGGAAGAGGGGGAGAGGTGGGTGGGGGTATAGGGTGGATGCTTTACAGCCCACTTGTAGGAGCCAGAACGAGAAATTTATTGCATTACAAAATGTAGTGGGAACATTGTTTTCATGTTGTGTCCTCAATACCTTACGTGATTAAAATTGTTTTACAACGAAGTATCTTAAGAGCCTCCCTCTGAAGCAGAGCAGTGTGAAAGCTGTTTTATACAACTCCTCCAAGGTGTCGTATAAAGCTAGGTCGTCTATTGGTTTACTATTTTGAAATTCGTCTGCTCTTAATCTAAACCAAATGTACGGAGCTATCGAGAGAAAAAGATGCTTCATACTAGCTACTCAGACCCTGTCTATTACAACCTCATTCGTTTTCTGTTCCCAGCTTTTTTTTAAATTTAATTTTCCTCTAATACAAGGCCATCATCATGACGGTTGATTATTGTGTTGTTGTTGGCTTGCTTGGGGTGGATTTTTGGTTGACGGCCTACACCTTTTTGTTATCAACAAATGTTTAATGTCTTAAATTAGTGCCCCTAAAATACAACTCTACATTAAAAACCGTTACGGTTATAGCGTACAAAGCCGTACTAAATGTGCACAACGGCCCATACAAAACTTTCCCCCGTCGTTCTAAAGTGTCGCATAACATTCCCATACAAAATCTCCCCCCCCCCCGTACTAAAGTGGGGCTAAGCGAAGAGGGGTACGAGTGACCCCTGCCACTTCATCAAAATACTCCCGTCAAAGTTTTCTGCTTCAGTCAGATCTAATATACTAATCGTTTTTCTTTTTCAGTCAAGGTGTAGATGAAAACGGAACCAGCCTTGATCCAACAACCATGCAAAATCTCATTCAGTCAAGAACCAGGAGACAATCTCTACCTATCACGCAGTTTGGTGGTCTGTTTGGCTCGGCTCACTTCAGTTTTTACTTTAGCCCTAAAGCACAACTCTACATTAAAACCGTTACGGCTATCCCATACAAACCGTACTAAGTATGTACAACGGGTCATACAAAACCTTCCCCCGTCGTTCTAAAGTGATGCACAACATTTCCCATACAAAATCTCCCCCCCCCCACCATACTAAAGTGGGGCTGACCGAAGAGGGCTACGAGTAACCCCTTCCACTCCATCAAAATACTCCCGTCAAAGTTTTCTGTTTCAGTCAGATCTAATACACTATAACATATTTAGTTCTGGAGCCTACCCTCCAGCTTTTGTACCTTTTTTAGTATTGTGTAATACGGGGGGAAAAAGTTGAGCCGTTTTCATGAACTTAAATGAAGGTCTTAGGCTATCTACACATACTAAAACTCCAATAACATCGTAAGTGTTGTGGAAAATAACAACACTCTTCGTCCGCCTTAGGTTATCACGCTACAGCTCGTACTAAAAACTCCAATAACAACGTAAGTGTTACCATATTTTTGCAAACACTACCAACCAAGGTAAAACTCCATACGTCCTAGCCCTTTTTCAACTTCAACAATAAATGTTATCGAAAAAAAGTTGTGTCATTTTCACGAATTTAAACACAGCATGAAGTTAACATACGAGTCGTAAGTTCATGCTTTTGCCCACACTACAATCCTATACAAAACTAGCATCTCGTTACCTCCATACTTTTGTACACAGTATAAACTAACAATCTTCGTGGCTATCTCCTTTTGTCTTCCTCATAGGCAATTTTGTTCGACAGCCAACCATTCTCAAAAACAAACTATCAAACCCTCCCATAGAGAATAGTAGGCCCTTGGAATATCTTTTGTTTTTCTTTTTATTATTTAGCCTACGTACGAGTGAGAGAAAGGAATATCTATTCAGTTCGTTTATTACAACTCAGCAGCATGGATTGCAGTCCTGCGTCGCCAAGCGAACTCGGTTCGGATGTGGAAGGAGAGTCGGATCATGCGTCCCAAATTGATAGCGTTGCCAGCCTTAGCCCATCGTCGAGAAGAAGGAGCGAGTTAGATACAACTTCGCAAATTGGTGATATAGCCAGCCTTGGCCCGCAAACCAAAACTAAAATGTACACAACACTCCATACAAAGCCAACCCATAGTTAACTCAATACTAATGTGTACAAAACATTCCCATACAAAACCTCCCCCCCCCCTCCCCACAATGCTAAAGTGTGCGCAACATCTCATATTGTCATACTAAAGTGTGCACTACATTGCCCATCAGTCAAAAAAGTGCTGATGATGACTAGCCAATGCATACGATATTGTAATACTAAAAAACAAAATATAACTATCGAACCTCCAAAAGCTTTCTCTTTCAGGATGAAGACAGAACTATCGTCAATAAAATAAGGTTTTTCTCTTTCAGAGAGAACAGATGAAGTCTAGCCATACGCATCGTACTAAAAACCCCATCACATAGCCACCACTTTTTTAAGCCTTCTAAACCGTCTACTCTCAACAAAACAAGGTAGGTATGGTCCAAAGTCAAAGTACAGATGAAGAACAAGAAACAATAAAAAGATCCCCCGCCAAGTTTTTTCTCTTTCAGACCACCCAGTAACCCCCCTTCACGTACGCAGGGCACCCTCCAGCCCTCGCGCTGCTACCCATAACCATAACCCTTCAACAAAGAGACTTTTCGCCATAATGCCTTTCTCAAAAACAAACTGTCAAACCCTCCCATAGAGAATAGTAGGTGACGGCTGCAAAAATGGGGTAAGAAAACCACCTTATATCACGATCACCAAACATGCGAAAACCTTCCTACAAAACCTTCCCGTAGGCTTCTAAAGCCTCCATAATACCATTCTCAAAAACAAACTCCCATAGAGGTAACCAGCACACAAATCGATATAAAAAAGCCTTATATCACGATCATCAAACATGATGATGCAAACAAACCAAGACAAAACTATCGTTCAAATGAACCACCAAAAGCTTTCTCTTTCAGGACATCGAAGTGTTCAAAGTATTTCAACATTGAAAGTGTTACTAACTATCGAGCAAATAAACCGTCAAAAGCTTTCTCTGTCAGGATTAAGACAGAACTATCGTCAATATAAAAGGTTTTTCTCTTTCAGCCAAAGTACAGACGAAGATGAAGACAATGTATATTAAAAAAGCGTTATAGTTATCAACAGATTGTCTTTCCTTATAGACAATTTTGTTTGACAACAGTTGGACGCAACAAAATATCTTTAAAACTATAGTCAAGCGCTCGCTCCATGCCTCTCTTTCCCTCCTCCAGCACAGGCACACCTCGTACGCGAGGCTTCCCCTCAGCATTGAAATCTGTTACGGAGAAAATTTGAAATCTTCAAACATGAATTGCATTGGAACTGTTACAGACTGAAATCTCAAATAGCATTGAATCAGTTAGCCCATGCTAGCGCGCGCACAACAACTCCATACTCCAATACTAATCTGCACACAACAACGTCATGCATTGAAATCTTCTAGCATTAGGAAGAATTAGCCCATGCTAGCGCGCGCACAACATCTCCATAGTCTAATACTAATCTGCACACAACAACGTTATGCTAGGCTTTCCCCTCAGCATTGAAATCTGTTACGGAGAAAATTTGAAATCTTCAAACACGAATTGCATTGGAACTGTTACAGACTGAAAATCTCTAATAGCACTGAATTAGTTAGGAAAGAGGTTTGTGCACCGAAGTTTAGTATTGATTTCTGTTAGGAACCGTACACAACGCCATATTAATGCACACTAATAGTACCATACACTACTGATATCCCTGCAACCACACAAATAAGAAGCTTACAGATAAGAAGCTAATTCCCAAGTCAAGAAAACTGTACAAATGGAAGAAACATATCGTCGGTGTAACTGCAAAACCACGTATCTGCATTTTTCATGATTTTTGTTTTGTGGTGTCAAAGAATGGCGCTAGGGGTAGTCCGTGTATACCTGCAAAACCTCGTATCAGTCAACCAATCAGAAGGCTCCGAAACGGTCACGTGTTAAAACTCGTCAATGACTGCTCAACAATTTGAAACACAAAACCTCGTAACTGCAAGTTCTGCCTCCAATGCACGTGGTGATTGTTCTGTAAATAATTCTCTTTGTATCTCAAGGAAGTTCAATTTAAAACCTTTGAATTACTTTTAATTGTTCAAAGCATGCATCCCTCTAGAGTTTATACCCAACAGCATTTAAAGGGATGTTTCTCCCAGCGCCATTTTTTCCGATCCTCCACATCAAGTACGGGCCCCAAAGTTTTATTTACTTACCGTTAGTCAATCCCTAGCTAAAAATCCGTTTTAAAACGTGGCGTCCAGTAGTTATTCTGTTGAATATAGGGGAACTTTATTTACGTTCGTCCCTAACGTATATGATGCATTGCGCGCTTACAATAACTATGACGTTTCATCTGTGTGTGCATGTACTAATTTGCTAATAATTACCATGAGATCAAAAATCTAAAAGACTAATGTGATATAAATTAAAATTAATTATTCCAATAGACCGCCAAAGCAAAATTATAAGACACTAGTCTAGAAAATTATAAATTGTGATTCTAAAATACGAGAATCCTTCCGGTTTCTGACGACACAATTAATTCGTTCACGCTGGCTTGTCTATTAGGCGCAATGCCCACTGAGACAGTAGCTTCGTTTTTCGCTACTATCTCAGTTGACCTTGACTATGGTAAATGCGTGGATGCGATCGGCACGTAGGTGTTATAAGGCAGGCGGAAGGTTATATGGCAGGCGGTATGTTGCTTTAATTTTGGACGAAATAGAATAGTTAAACCATGTTTTTCCGTTACGAGGTTTTGCATTTCCACTTACGGCCTTTTTTGTTAGTGCAAAACCTCACAAGTGATAAAGCGTCTTTTGCTGGTTCTGCAAAATGTCACTTAACGAGGTTTTGCAGTTACACCGACGATATAGCACATGAATAAAAATAAAAAATGTACCTATAACACAAACCTAGAAATTGCAAGTGGGGAACCTGAACTCTTGCCTGCAAATTTCAATCTTTATTTATTTATCACTAATCGGGCCAATTTCCGCCAGTTTATTACTGTTTCACGTTTTATCATGCGTTCATTTCGATCATAGCAGAAGAAAGGGGTGGGGCTGGAAAAGAAACCTAACGCGCACGCGTCGGTACCCTTTTAATAAAATTATCACAGGTGGATGCATAAGAAGTAGGTTCATTATAGCAACGCGCCTGCGCTGTAGTTTGTTCATTAATAGCAACTGGGTGAACTGAGAGCTTCATCATTCGGTGCACAACTCAACTCTTACATGTACAGGAATAGTGATAACGCAATAAACTTAGGCTTTAATATAGCACACAACCACAGCCACCTACAGTAAAGGCCGTATCATCTTTGTCTCCCACAATGCTCCGCAAAACGGCGAATCAAATAACGACGCGGCAAGTTTGCCAAGCGGCGCCATCTGTTGACAGAATTTGGAACCCTGGTCGGTTAGTTTGAAATTTCGCTGCTTGGTGTAGAGATGGCAGCACGTAGCAAACTTGCGCTTCCTTCTACGTCAATGGTTGATTTCACTTGCGTAATTTGTCTTGATCTGTGATCCGGCCTTACTGTAGGTGGCTGTGACACAACACAAGTTACATCGTTCAAATTAGTGCAGAGCCATACTTCAATTCTTTCCGCAAACGGCTGTTCAGGTAACGTTATCAAACCATACAATCAATAATTACCCTTATAACTGGTTTAAAAAAAAACTGTTGTTAGCGTTTACCATGGCTTTTACCAACGGAGAACGAATTGGTTGCACTGCTGTGAATCTGTGATGTTACTGTTTACAGCATCGTTTTCGGGTAGTTTGAGCCTGAATCATCGCAAATACATGTCGGCTAGACAATAAGAGTTAGACAACAATTCTATCGAAAAACCACCAGTCAGTTGCTTACCGCAAATTAGTAGTTACGTACTAAAAGCGATCGACGAATTCGGTCAAAACAAGCCAAAGATTAATCGACACAGAGAAGATGGTTCACCAGCGGTTTTTGTAATTATTGTTACCAGCGAATAAGCGTACACCGTGGTGTGACGTCGTAAACACCATTTCCGTTTTATCTGAAAGATTTGCACACAAACCAATGACGTCACGTATTTCTGTGCTGTGTGAATCCAACATGGCCGCGGTTCTTGGTCTGCCGAAGCGACGCAACTCTGGACCACAGACTAACAAACCATCCCACCACAGACGCGACACGGCTAAGTCTCGCAACGCAGTTCTCCAGTGACGCCTTCCTCTCGCCTCGCTGCTAGCGGACTCTGGCGGAAGTGTTGTGCGGTGCCACTTAACAGCTTTACGGCAGCGCTAATATTGACTGCCGTGTGGGCCGAAATTAGACTAATTTTAAGCACTGCCAGTTGGTGAAGACGTGCATACATGCAATTTCAAATGTCTGTAACATATTTCGGCCACAAAATGTTTTAGCTTGATCATAGAAATAAATCCTATATGGCTTAAAAAATTTGGGCGTCTGCTTATAATTATGTTTGAGCAACTGATCATAGAAATAAATCTTACCTTTCTGTAAAATTGTAAGTTTGCGTTCCTAAAGAACGAAATATTAATAAAACATTCTGTTTGCAACTAAAATGGAATGCCTGAACTGCCCCCCCCCCTCCCCCCACACACACCAAAAAAAAAAACGAATAAATTAAATCTCCATGAGTACTTTGCCGTCATGAAGGCTTTATACAGGACGGAAAGCCGACGGCTCAAGAGTTAATAAAGAGCTGCTTCCATTAATTTGGTCAAAGAAGGGGGGGGGGGGGGATCATAAATTTTCTATAAATTCCGTAACTGGGGAAAAGAATGGGTGAAGTATTGAATTTGTCAACTTTTCATAATTAAAAGAAAATTCGGAATAACATAAGTTTCTCAAAACTCTTTTTAATTTTTTTAGAGCTATTTCGATATTTTCTCTGCACAAACTTTAGTACTTTTTCCCGGAGTGTGTTGTGCTGGGGGCCCCCCCCCCCCCTCCCGACCGCAGATGACCACCACCTTCAATGAAGGGTTCGTTAATTACAGTTTGGGTAGGTTAAGTGAAATGAAATTAATTATACCATCTCATGTTGACCTCCCCATACCTGTGTATACTCCTTTGCATGAAAGAACGACTTTGATATGATGAAATAAAAAAGTGAGTACAAGTTGTTGTTGGGCAGTGATTATATGGAACTGGCTCCAAAAGACCATGTGGCCACACCAAAAATATTCGCTACATGCTGCAAGAATTAAAAAAAAAAATGACGAAAAAGCAGGCCCGGACTGGGTAGAATGCTGGAGTGCAAAGAGGGTGGGCCAGCACCCTCTCTTTTTTCTTATTTTTTTTTTTTTTAATTGTTCATTGCAAAGATCATGTGCTAAGTCTTGTAATGACCGATTCAACTGAATGCTATAAAGGGGGTGGGTGCCTGTAAATTTATGAAAAACTAGTCGGTCGGCCAATTTTTTTTAATTTGGTGGGCCAAAATGCTAATTTAGTTGGGCAAAATGTTAATTTGGTGAGCCAAAATGGTATGAGCCCGGTCATAAGAATTGAGCCAGTCCGGACCCGCGAAAAAGTACCAGTCTGAAGAAAAAGCAGTGTAATACCCCTCGTGGGTCGGCATACGTCAAATTTCTTCAGTCTAAAAAAAAAAGGCTTTTTGCATGTGTGTGTGTGGGGGGGGGGGGGGGGGCAAAGACAGTGTGTGTTTCTGGGTGGTGTGGAGGGAGGGCAATCTGGAACATACGGCCGCAATGGGGGAAGGGGAGATGATTTAAAAACTAACACGTGGTTTCATAATAGTCCCCAACAGTCTGCCGTCGGAGTCATGCTGGAGTAAATGAAAGGCGTTTGTAGAGTACTACTCTGAAACACTGCCTGCCTAAAAATGCATAAACAATTAGTTATGATGAACTTTTCCTTTTTGGACGTTCTTATATCTTTTTTTCAGAATAGTAATTAATTTAGAAGAAAAATTACGTATTTATTATTCGTTACAGTCTGTAATATAACCAAAGTTCGGGCCTGGGGAAGCGCTAAGGGCCCCCCCCCCCCACCACCCCCTGTCCAAAAAAAGTTTTTTTTTTCTAAATCTAAAATTTCTTTTTTTTTTAGCTTTATGTAAACCCTACTCCGGTCACGCTTTACGATGCTTAGTTCTGTTATTTTTTGCCATTATCATCCCCCCTATTGTATCCCGCCCACACACACGAATAAATCAAATCTACTTTGTTTGTACAGTAACATAATAAAACAATTGCAAATATGGCTTTCTTTCCTTCCTTACATTAATACAAAACTTGGTCGTAAAAAAATAAGTCAGAACGTGGAAAGGGGCTTTTTTTGAATGAGTTTTATATTAATGAACGGAAGGAAATAAAGCTATTTTTATATAAAAAAAATTTATTCTGCCCAAAGATATATCAGAGAGATTTATACGTGTGTGTGGGGAGTGGACGGGGTACAGTAGGGAGAGGACAATTGCAGAAAGTATATAAAAGACCAACATTTTAAGTGAGTAAAGAATGACAAAATTGCCTTAGTATTGTCAAAACGTTTTCTAGAAACAATCGGGAAAAATGAGTATCAACTTTCTTTTTGCGTACATTTTTGAAAATCCCTCCCAACACCACCCTTACCAGAAAAAAAAAGAGAAAATTGTCTTAATATTGCCGAAATGTTTCCTACAAACAGTACGGAAAAAGATGCAAACTTGGGTTAACTCATTTATTTAGTATTAACTCTGTTTATTTTTACGTATATTTTTGCAACTCTCCTATCTCTCTCTCTCTCTCTCCCTCTCCCCCCCACCCCTCCCCTCTCTCTCAATATTTGAATCTACAGGGAACTTAAAGAAAGCAAGAGTCGGGTTTTTGGCACGGGAATTTGAAAGTTTGATTGCCGACCACAACGGTGAATAGCGTTTGGAGTACTGGTTGGTGGGAGCTGAAGAAGTAATTTTATTGGTGTGTAAATGTCGAATTTGTTATTGCACAGGTACGGTTACTTTTGAAATGTTAATATTTCCTTTTTACGAAAGCTACCTGTTGGTTCCACGGCGGGAATGAGGTCTCCACCTACGTTCGCCACGCAGCGTACTCGGCGGCGCACAACTTTTCCGCTAGGGCGACACTAGCACAACAGCGGCGAAGGCGTCACGCGCGTTAGCATTATCGAGTCGCGTCTGGGTGGGGTGGTTTGTTAGTCTGTGCTCTGGACTAACAAATTACTGAATACTCATTATGAAACGGAAGCCGGACCACTCCGAACTTAAAAATTGTATTCTAGTGTATTAAGCTACCGAAATCCAATCGGTAATATGACTGAAAATGAACAACGTTTTTTTTTTGTATCCGGTCAACGAACGGCATCGCTGCCTCGCTGGCTCAAAATGGTAGGCCTAACGTAAAAGTACGGCAGCACTATGGCGCGACCATAGATTAGAAAGTTAACTAGATATACCGTCTTACTTCTTCCCGTCCTACGCGGAGCTCTGGCGGTAGTTGCGGCTACTAACATCTCTGCTAATGCTTTGCCTTCTGCTGCTTCGAAGGCAAAAGCATTAGCAGAGGCATTAGTAGCCGCAACTACCGCCAGAGCTCTGCGTAGGACGGGAAGAAGTAAGACGGTATATCTAGTTAACTTTCTAATCTATGGCGCGACCGGGGAGATTAAGCGTGAATCGTTGTCTCAACATCTCCGCAACAACGTTCGATGCCTCCGGTTGTTGTTTATTATTTATGACAAGTCAGTTCAAGCTGTACGGATTTATTAGCAGTTGTTTATACATAAAAAAATAAAAAGAAAGAATCCACTCGGATTTTGAGACCCTTACTGCCCGGTGTTCTAGTAAAAAAAAAATGCTTCGTTTTTTTCAGTTACTGGTTTGATAACTGTATTGCGTTATGTTTTCTGAATAAAGTTGTTAATTCGTAGCACATCAAAGCTACTCACCTATTTGCGTACGTGCGTGCGCTGCGGAGCCAACGATTTTTTTTAATGGTGTTAAAACATACTGTTTCATTAACACACAACTGTTGTGTCCAGGACTTACACCTAAAACGTGGGATATTCCAGGGTATTTTTTTCCCTTTTAGGCTTAATAGAAACATTTATCTCCCCCCCCTCCCCCCTGTTACCAAGGGAGACGACTGATGACAATTCCGGTTAGGCAGCAAATTATGATAGCCGTTTTTTTTTCTTTTGGTTA
>JAHWFP010204537.1:0-16657 GCA_023313725.1 Lithobius niger | reverse complement strand
GCCAGCTGTAGCTGCCGCTCGCAGGTCTGCATGCGAGCTGCCCGAAAGCGCAGGCCGAAGTCATCGACAAACAATGACTGGGGAACAGCAGTTTGCTGAGCAATGGGATTGATCCCAATAGCAAACAAGATGACACTAAGAACACCCCCTTGAGGCACACCATTCTCCAAGACAAACGGGCGGGAAAGAGTCGCCCCGACACGAACACGAAAAGAACGGCCGGAGAGGTAAGCGGAAAGCAACAGTGGCATCTGTCCCCTCAAGCCATAGTTATAGAGATTACGGAGAATCCCATAACGCCAGGTCGTATCATAAGCCTTCTCCAAGTCAAAGAAAACCTGAACCAGATGTTGACGTAGGCGGAAAGCCTCCCTCACATCCGATTCAAGGGCAACCAGATGATCGATGGTTGACCGAAAACGTCGAAAGCCACACTGGGACGCAGATAAGAGTCCGCGTGATTCCAGCACCCAGACCAACCTCTCACTGACCATCCGTTCCATAAGTTTACAGACACAGCTAGTCAGAGCGATTGGGCGATAACTGGAAGGAGCAGTAGGGTCTTTGCCCGGTTTCACAATCGGGATGACCACTGCTGTCCTCCACGCTGCCGGAACAGAGCCTTCTGCCCACACACGGTTGAACATCTCCAGCAAGAACTGCTGGGAGGCAAGAGGCAGATGTTTCAACAGCTGATAGTGAACATTATCAGGCCCTGGGGCGGAGTCATGCGACTTGGACAAAGCTGAAACAAATTCCTGCCTGGTGAACGGTAAATTGTACTCCTCAAGCCCGTCGGAGCGAAAGTCTAGAGAGTGAGCCTCTTCTCTACGCTTTATTCTGAGGAAACCAGGATCATAATGGTTATCACTCGAGACCCGCGCAAACGCAGACGCAAGACAGTCGGCGATATCCGGCACAGAAGAGATCACGGAATTCGCCACCTTCAGCTGTGAAACCGGGGAAGACACGTTCCTCCCCGAGATCTGGCGCACCTTCCGCCACACCTGCTGAGAAGGCGTGGAGCGCGTGATCGACGAAACATAAGCTGTCCACGAAGCACGTCTAGCCTCACGGATGACATACCTGGCACGGGCACGACAGCGCTTAAAGGCTACAAAGTTGTCAGTAGTTGGGATGACCGTAAATGCACGCAACGCTCGCCGGCGGGCCCGAATAGCATGCCCGCAAGCAGGCGTCCACCACGGAACAGGAACCCGCCGCGGCTGTGTGGACGAACGCGGGATAGTAGCACGAGCAGCAGCAAGTACCACGTCAGCGAAATGAGTTGAAAGTTCATCCACATCAGAAAAGTCCCCAACCGCACGCTGAAATACAGCAGCCTCAGCAAAGGCTGACCATTCAGCACGTCTAAGCGCCCACCGGGCTGGCCTGGAAGCCACAGAACCCCCCCCTTGTGTCATGGACAACACAACGGGGAGGTGATCGCTTCCATGCAGATCGGCAGTGACAGCCCAAGTGAAGTGAACTGGGACGGCAAGGGAGCAAAAGGCTAAGTCCACCGCTGACCAATTGCCCGTGGCCAGGTTACAGTGTGTCATGGCTCCATCGTTCAGGATGTAAACGGACCCCCTCTGCATCCACTCCTCAAGGATCCTGCCCTTGTTGTCAGTATTAGGTCCTCCCCACTGGACGTGGTGGCTGTTAAAGTCGCCCAGCAGGAGAAACCAGGTGGAAGCTGGCGAACCAGGTCCTCCAGGTCACCAACCCCAAAGAACTCATCCGGCGGTAAATAAACCGAACAGACAGTAATATCGAATTGAAAAGAAACTCGAACTGCTACCGCCTGAAATCTAGTGTGCAGAGGCACACTGGCATGCGGCTGAGAGTGTTGAACCAGCACTGCAACACCACCATGTGCACGTGGCACAGGGTCTGCATCCAGACGGTAGACAGAGTAACCCCTAACAACCGGATTATCCGACGCCTTGAAGCAAGTTTCCTGAAGGCAGCAGCACAGAGGTCGCCAATGCGACAAAAGCAGCCGCAGCTCCTCTGCATGGGTCCGATAACTTTGGCAGTTCCACTGAACGATGGAATGCGCAGGCATTAGGACGGGCTCAAGACTGAATCATCCTCCTCAACTCCTCCCCTGGGCGACCCGAAAACATCAGAATCCTCCCCCGAATCAAAAGCCGGAGTGAGGTCCAGAACGAAGTTGTCCTCGGAAGGAGGAAAAAGCCCAGGAGAAGTGGAACAGGAAATATCTCCCTGCTCCATGGGTAAAGGAGGATCAAATTGTGGAGGGGACGTAATGGACCCCTCAGCAAGCTGGTTGTTCGACGACTGTTTCACCTTCTCTCCTGGTGGCAACTTCCTCACGGGTGGTGCTGAGGATATACCAGCAGGAGCCTTCTTCGACACTTTCTGTGGTGCACTCCGGGCAGGAGGAGGCTTAACTACAGCCTTAACCTGCCTGGGAACAGTTACAGGAACAGGAACAGGAACAGTTACAGGAACAGGAACAGGAACAGTTACAGGAACAGGAACAGTAGCAGGCTGGGCAGATGTCGACGGCAAGGCATCAACCGGTTTGGAAGAACCCAAAAGACCCTGCAAAGATGGATGTTGCTGGGTCAACAAAGTAACAAGCATGCCTACCGTCCTCGTCAAAGACCTGAGCTCAGCGCGCAAATCCGCTAAATCAGCAGACTCACTAACTGGGCCAGGCAATGGCGCACTGCACACCTGTGCAAAAGATCTGGTCATCGGTGCTGCCGATAGTTTAGCTTTCTTCCGGGCCTCCGAATAGGAAAGCCCGTCCTTCACCTTCAATTCCTGCACACGACGTTCCTCTAAATAAACACGGCAGTCCCGCGAAGAGGCCTGGTGCTGACCACCACAGTCGTTTGGTGCATCAGCTACGTTCATTTGTTCATCTTCTTGTGGCGTTATAGGCCTACTTCCAGGCGGTTGTATGGGTATCAAATTGGGCGAAATAGGTAAGCTGGGTGGGGAGCTAGATGAGCTCTCACTACCAGACCACTCTGATTCAGAGTGAACAAGAGTTGCTTTTTTTTATTAACTTGCGAAACACCACTAGTACTTGGCATCACGCGAGGATGTCTGATTGTTAGTCTCTAGTGTTTTTGTTTTTACTTTAGGTGGGAGTTCAGATTGTGTAACATCTGCAAAAAGACGTTTCCGTGTTATTGCTGGCGTAGAGGGATTACTTTGAGCCCTACTTTGAGCTCAAATCATCATATGGAATGTTGACAGGGGTGTTTACAAAATGTAAAGCCAAAAATGGAGATATGGCCTATGGGAGTGATGCATTGAACAGAAGGTTCATTAAAATTTTGACTTGGAGGTATGATGGGGGAGCATAGAGCTTGATAAGGAGCAGCGCGTTCAAATCATGCATTATAGAGACTCGGTGAGGGCTCAAATAAAAATTTAAAAAGTGAAGTTGGCTGAAATCGAGTGAATTTTCGTCGTCAGAAAGACTCATGGTGAAAAAACTGTGCTGTCCTGTAAACAAAATAAAGACCATAAGTAATCCATATTTCTAATAACAATATAATATTATTTAACATATACAGATTACATAGCAAAAAACTTACATTAAAATATATATATATAGAAAGCCATCGAAAAAAAAAACAACCACTAAAAGTTAACATTCGTTGATTTAGATTACGGAATTATGCTAACGATGGTAAGTATGTGCATTCATCTGCATTTGGTTTCGAACACAACCAACACATAACTTATCACGATGTATCCACCACTGTAAGAGACTGTTTTTAAATTCTTGGTGGACACATTCATGATTAGCAAAATCCAAAAACTCCGGTGTCCCATTTCTTAAAGCCTCCTGTCCGAAATGGAACACCTCCAAAGGGTAAATAATATTCTTTCTAAAGATGGTTTCGCAAATAGAAATAAAATGATCTGATACGCTAGCACACATTCTACACACAAACACGTTTTCGTAAGCAGTAGCAAAGTCGTCATTTAATGAATCTACAAACAATTGGTCCGACGGCATGGGAGGGATTCGTGGAGCCTCATTACTATTTCAGCAGATTCTCGAAACTGTTGTTGGTGTTGTTGTCCTATGTTTGCTGAAGGAGTGGAAGGGTTGGAAATGTCAGACATGTTTCCTGTCATACTTTCCTTCGTTGTGGTAGATGAAATATCGATGGTTTTGGAGGGGGGGGTGTTGATTTATATTGTGGAGTGCGCTCAACACACGATACGTTGCCTCCACATCCTGTGCCTCAGACGTCGACACTCGTTCACAAACAAAGGACTCCAAAGCAACAGGATTAAATGATCGGCGAATTAATGCCGATATATCACTGGAAATTGAGTCAAATCCTAAGGTTCCAAATCCGCGTGAATTCACCTGTTCTATAATTTCTTGATGCATTTCTATTAAATGAAACAGCCTATTAGAACTACAATAATAAAAAACTTAAAATTGAGATTACGAATTTAAAAAAAAAGAAAATTAAATTAGAAAAGAAAATAATATGGAAAATTAAAAACACTATACCTTCATCAACATATTCTGAACACACGCAACTCGCCATTAAAGCTGCGCAATCGGGCGATGAAAGAGAATAATCCATAGCGCTCACCATTTTCCAGAAAGTTAAACTATGTTACATTCTGTATAGGTACAAAATAAAAACGAAAAAAGCACAGCTAAGCCCAAGGGAAATTGTGAAATTAGAAAAAAAAAACACCTACATGTCGGATGAAGAGATAAAGCCCTGCATTTTAAACTAACTACAAAACAGATGGAAAACGGGTAGCATTAGTTTTCTGGGGGCCACCGTATGCAATCTGTTGGTTGCGAAAAAAATCCGTGGATAAGACAGGATGCGAGAGGCTACTCGTGCATCTTAACGAGAAAAAACCGCGGCGTTGAAAACAAAGCGACGAAGAAGGACCAGATGTATAGTAAATATTGTCCACGTCCTTTGTTTCTCACTATAAAAGCACAAAGCCATGACAAGATGCAAAGTACCATGTTTTTTGCATTTCAAGTAGCTTAAAAAAAAATGCGAACTGAAGCGGGCACAGGTATAAAACAGCTAACAAAAATTGGATTTGCCTCCCTCGCATGCAATATGTTGAAAACGGAAACGTAGATGCTAAGACAGGATGAGAGAGGCTGGTCATGGATCTTAATTAGAAGATGCTGCACAAAGAAACAAAGCTTCACACATAAAGTAGGACGTATATCGTGCAGTCCAGCTTCCTTTATTAACGAATGCAATCTGTCGATTGCAAAAAAGAAACGTAGACCATCAAACAGGATATAATTATGTTTCTTACATTTTAAGTAACTAAAAATTGCTGAGAGCATATCGTATGAGCACTTGTGTGTAGAAGGGACTCTAGCTAAAAAAAATTGTAGATTAATTATCCTCTGCATGGTCAAGAAGGAAAGCTTAAGCAAAGTAAAATAAACTCCACTTAAACAACTGCGGACAGATTGCGTGCATATGTTGGACTGGAGAGTAGGGTTGAAAGAAAAAATGGAGGGTGGGTTAAATAAAAAAAAACACATAACAAGCAAGTGCATTTAGCCCAGATGGATGGGTAGCTAAGTGACGGCGCCTACAAAAAAAAATAAATCCATATACAAGCGGAGCAAATAGCTTAGGCAGGCGAAATACTTCAGATTCTCTCACTCTTGTTTCATTCTTACGCCTGCAACGAGAGGAAACTCTTTTCTCTGTCGCATCAGCTCAAGTAAAAAAACCATGAAAATTGTAACACCGTAAGTGAACATGGTACGTTTCATACGGGCATGCAATAGTATTACTTTCACCACTATCTGAAGTAATTTATTTTTCAATTGTAATTTTAATTTTAAACTAAATTATTTAACTTTATATCTAACACGGATTAATTTTTTTTTAGTATGCCCCCATAACGCACGTGTTACTCGTTTGTGGTGAAAATGGCAAGGCCTGCTACCAAGGAGACGAACTGTGGGACGATTGCCTTCCTGGTACGATGAGACCATCAGGGAATTGAACTTGCACGTCGAGTTCCCGGCAAAAGCTCTCAAATACCCGGATAAAGAATACGGCACGTGGAACGAACCCGGCCTGGGTCTTGACATGCAAATATTGAAGTATAAACCTCTCCCACCTCTCCACGTGTTCCCAGCGAAAAATAAAGACACATCTCCAAACCTCTCCACAAAGGAGGTGATTGTGGCAAGTGTGAATGGTTTCGGAACCATTCAAAAAGGAGAAATCTTCCAAGTGAATTGTAAGGGAGGATTGTGGACAAGTGAAGGCTTAGGAGGCCTCGTAAGCTTGATGCTTTGCAACTTGGACTCCTACGCCTTAGGGAAAAAAGCCATAGTTCTCACATCACGCAGTTCGATATTGAACATGGCATTTATCAATTCGATGAATTTGAAAGACAAACTTGCGACGGCTGTACCAGAGGATTATTTGTCAGCCCTGCAAATAATCCGAACATGGGATTGCTGTAAAACGCACGCGATGGAGACCTGTCCCTTATATGAAGTTGGTCAGCTAGTCAGCTATGCAAGAAAGTACAACAGCGCAAACAGCTTGTTTTACGCCGCAACAGAAAAGTAAAGCTTAATACATATTGCCTAATGCACATGTAGTCTTTATAAAGTTACTATACAATATCTACATTTAAAGGATTGCTAAAGATTATGAACTATAGTTGTTTACTGAACTTTCCATACTTTTTCAACTTTTCATACAGAACTGTATCGAGGTTTTGGAACTTTTGTGCCAAAAAAACGTTTCAATCATTACTATCACATTTGTTTTTTTAATCAACGGAAACATTTTAATATTTTTGTAGTTGTATACTGAATCATTATTTTAATAAATAATTTTTATTCGAAATCATTATTTAAGTTAATCATGTTAAAATAAAATACAGAATAGGAAAGGACTCGCTTCAGTGCTACTAACGTACATACAAATCGTGCCCGAGTGTAAAATGTGTGCCTGGAGATCCCGTATGCAACTAATGACGTGCTTATACAACGCCAGACAAAGTAAACGATGTAAGTATTGTAATGTTTTTCTTACCTTTCTGAGATGTATGATGAGAGCTTTTTGAAGAGCTGCTTGGTGCTGTTCTGCGTATTTTTCACCTAAGTAATCCATTTGCGCACATATCTGATTGTTTGTAGTCTTGGTGACACTTTTAGCCGTTTATATTCCCACAAACTAGAAAGCCGACTTATCTCGTGAGATTCTGAATGCTTTCTAGCTTTGAAAATGCCAACGCAATACAACACCACTGAACGTTTACCTGTAGCACATGTAATGCTCGCAACGAGCATGTCCTACAGGTAAACGCCCACTCTACACGCCTTCCAGATGCTATTTAATTTTAAAAACCTATCACAGGTAACGAATAAGTATCGTTATAAGTTACACTTGATAAACCACGCTTATCACGTCACAACATATGGCAAGTCCAAACTCCACCCCAACCCCTCAGGCCTAATTACACCCCATACACCCACACATACGCTGTACGTGCAGACATGCCCTTTTGCCAAAGTCCATGTACTAACTACTTGTGTCCATTAGTCTACATCAACAAATAACTCCAGTTGTAGCCAACAAACCACTAAAGGGGGGGGGGATTGAGGCTTAATGGCGCGTCGACAACTTGGTCATTAGCGCCAACCTCAGTCACAGTGCAGTGGTCCGGGTTGCCACTGCACCACACATTACAGTGATGTCATTCAAACCCCTAATCTAAATCTTGTCATACATCCACTAAAGGGTAAAATGATTACGGCCAGTGACATATTGTATTAAATGATAAATTTCAGGAGCAAATTATTGTAGGGAAAATATACACAACAGAAATCAAGGCAAAGTTGCCACTAATAACAGGTAACTATCTCATGACTTTACAATTCAGCAGCTGCGGAATAAAGTAAGGACGTCTATTCGCCCAGTTAAGTATAACTAATAATAGATGAGAAGAGACCTGGCTGTTTATAGTGTAGTGTATATAAATACCTGCACAGGAGGAACAGAGAAAAATAAATGTTTCCTACTGAAACACTGCCACAGCCTCAAGAAGTCTTTACATTTTTTTAGTTTTCTGAACCTTTTGTTGAAAGAAAATGTAAAAAAATAGACTTTCAGTCTTAGCACTGGGAACTTTGACTGTAAATTAGACTAATTGTGTTACCTTTCAACATTACACATGTGAGACAAGAGCAGGGCTGTCCATGGGGGGGGGGGGGGGAAGACACACAGTGCTTCATTTCGTGTCATGGGAATTTCTGGGGTATTAAATTAAATGCCTTCATCTCCTTTCTTTTCAACCCGTACATATTGCAACTTGTAATGCAAATCGTGCATTTCTATTCATCAGTTGGGAATGAGCGTGTCTGCAAACCCTATAATTCCATTTCGAGTCGAGCAGGGGGTAACAAGGGATAATTTTCAGCATATCAACGGAATTTGAGGTCTCGGGGAATTAATTTTGACTTTAGCGTAGTTGATCACCAAAGCTAAACACGGTCTTCTTTTTTTTTTAAACGGTGAAAACTACACAAAGTAGGAAGAAGCTAAAAAAAAAAGTTTTTTTGGTCACTAGCCAAAAAAGGTTTTTTTTTTGTATTTTCTGCCAGCGAGTTGCTGCCAATTTTGAAATTTATAGTTCCCATTCAAAACAATGTTTCCCGTAATTCTGACTGCACATTGCCAAACATACACGTGCACTCTACATATATGTTTCAAAATTTACTGCCAGAGAATCAAAAATAATATTAAACACAGTGCATTTGACGCACAACACCAAAAAAGGAGTCCCGATGGGCGGCGCCCCCCTCCATTCTTTGTAACAGCCCCTAGTAATCCTGTCACCGGCCCATAACAAGTCAAATATCTGGCCAATGATGGAACCCCTCCCTGCACGTTCGTTTTCATGCTGAATCTGTTCAAATAAAGAAATGCACAGTCTGAGAAGCTGCTAGACATTCAATCTATGCAGTGCATTACCTGCATTGTAGATGTGGGAAAGCAAGCTGCAAAAGTGACTACTGCATTTCTTTTTATATTATTTTTAAAGTTGAGAAAAAGAAAAACAATTTGTCAGGAGTGTATTTGAAAGTCAGAAATGGAACTATATGCTAAAAAATGCTTTCCTTTCTGAGGGTCTGTCCTTGAACCTTATCTAGGGAGCTGACAGTGCTTCCCCAGATTCCCAGGTATCATTCATGTCTGTGATAACTCCTTCGGCAAAATATTAGTGTACACTTGCCCAACATTTGACGACTGGTGTCAAATGTAAGGACTGGGATAAAATTTTATATCATGGGTAAATTTAATTTACTAGCTTACTACTAGCTTAATTACGATGAATAATAAGTGTTTAGAGTATTATTGTTTCTGTTTCTGACTAAATGCGGTTAAAATAAGTTATATTTGTGGCAACACGATCAGCCAATCAGCGACGAGAAGAGCGAGAAAAGGCTGTTCCCTGCACACTTACTTGCTCGCTCTCTCTCTTTCCAGCTTCCAATGAAAAACGACGTGTACTCGTTAGGGCTTGATCAGCGACAAATAGACGCTCACGGGGCGACCAAAAAACGTTATGCCGAAGTGAAATACACCATGGTTTCAAGAGCAAGATTGCAATGTAATAACAAACCATGCATTAATTTTCTCTTCAAGTTCAAGATACTTATGGCTGAGTAAGTAGTAGGTTTTGATTGATATTTTAGAACAGAAACGGAAACGATGTGGCTATATATATTTTTATGTAGGATTAGTAATTTTGTTGGCTGTAGCGGTCAGACAAGGAAAAATTTGGAGTAACAGGACTTACACTTCAGGAAATTTATTGAAGAGGATTTTGAAATGATTGTGAAGCTGAAAATTTAACGGGGCTTGCGAAACAAGCTTAAGTAAAGGTATTTTTGAGGTCACCGAAAATTGGCGACGAAGGTAACAGTATTTAAACTTTTTTGGGGTTTAGACATTGTTTCTGTCTAATTACCTGTTGTAGTTTGTACATAAAATTTGTATATTTGTTTAAAATCGTTTGTGCCGCAGCGTTTTCAATTATTTTGCACCAAAGATTAAAGTGAATATACGGAAAGAAATTAGTCTGAGGTAGCCAATAGAGACTTGGGTATAAGAACTGGGAACGACATCTTGGGTTTGGTTAATTGTTCATGATTCATCTACAATTGTCCTGACAAAACAATTATGAAAATCGGAAAGATAATGTTTGAAGCTCAGTGTAAAGTTCGGATTTATATTTTTATATATTTTTTTAATCTTCAACGCTCGGAAATACTCGATAGGCCTAGATGTCACGCCTATTCTCATTGAAGTGGTGAAATCGGATTTATTAACCGATTTTAACTGAGCGTAGTTTGCACTCAAAACAAAGACACCTTCACAACTAGTATCAGAAATGTACAGAGAAAAATTGCAAGTATAATGTAAGATGCTCGATTTATTTGGTTTGCGTATTGTACTATGTTAATATGATTTCTATAAACCAAAGTACCAATACCAAGTCCGTGTTTATGGTGTTTTCTATTGCATTTGATAGCTGGTAATAATAACACTGAATTATAATTTGTTTACACCTTTTAGTAACATAGACATTGCCATTGGACAAAGAAAGGTTTGCCCGTCAGAACAACTGATCTGCTTATGTCTATAGAGAAATGATTACAACATCAAAGATTGCAACGCACAATTCAAAGGTGCTGAACAAGCTTTATGGACGTAATCGTCTCAGACATTTTCCTGGCAAAGCTGCCATAGATAACAATCGTATTAAACTAGGCGAAATGTTTGTATCTTCTTAGGATGATACACTGCCACACTGCAAAACAACAAATACACCTGTGGCTCATGATTCACCGTTTAGAAGAAGCAAAGTTAATGAGGGCGAACACTTCTGACAAGTTAGATAATTTTTTTTGCATGATTATCAGATCTAGATGGAAGAGAATTATCATTACGAGTTTCACGGCAACAATTAGTTCAATTGAAGAAAGTCATCGTTGCGTTGGAGCCTACATGTCCGAATGAAACGTGCATGCATGCTTTATATGCAGTGGCATTAAAAACTGGTTCTCAACCAGTTGGGTCTACAAAATCGTGCATATCATCAGCACAAAAGTTTTTTTTGATTTTCTACTGCAACGAAATGACATAACATTTAGGCACAGTACTCGTGAAGAAATCCTCCCTGCTACACAACGCCTTCTTTCATGGTTTGTAAGTTTAAGAACGGCAAATTTGGAGCAACGACAACAACCTCAAATTAAGGCATGGAAACAAATAATAACAAAATCTCACATCCGGAAATATCACACGTCATCACACAGAAAAACATATGCTTGAAGTGCTGCAAAAACATAATCAAACAATTACTTCTAAAAAGTCAGTTGCAGTACGTAACCTTATTAGAGAAACCATATTGTGCAATGGCCAACCGCCTAGTGCTGTTTGTGGCATGACCATTGAGGATTGGAATAATGGCATTCAAACAGGTGCCAAATCATAGAGTTTCTGTAGTAAAACATAAAACCTTTGCAACTCATGGTGAGGCAATTCTCACTCTTCCAAAGTGCTATCAATAACATAAGGGCGTACATAGACTATGTCTCCCAAACTTATTAATTCAAAGCGAGATACGCTCTTTGAATTAATGCTCTTTGAACATTCATGACGCGAAATAATGCTAAAGTGGGAGAGCACAAAAAATTAGACTGAACCAAATGTGAGCGCTGGGAACTTTTGGGTTAGGGAAAAGAGGCTTGTTTTAGGTTAGGGGAACATTTAGGCTAAAAGGGCCTCACCAAGATTGGGCCTACTAAACGCCCCAACTGCCAAAAATCCCCCTAACCAAGAGACCTAGCAGGGGTCGAAGGAACTAGCCAGTTGGCTGGCCCGAAGGCTGATTGATTTTGCATGTTGGTTCGTTTGCTGAAATACGCTTTCGCAACCCCTGACAACCGCGAAATAACACAGATGTCATGGGTAATGGAAAGTTCTAGGAGGTTATAGAGGCAGGAACCGGAAATAAAATTACAATACATAGATAATATCCACCTATGTCAGATTGGCCATTGGCCCCTGCAAAAATGCGAGTAAACAAGATTTGTAACAATTAATTTGCTTACTGTAACAAATGCAGTCAAACAGACTTGGACAAAATGTGGATTGCTTCAACATTTCACAGCAACAAACTACCGAAAGACGTGTATAACAACAATCCATGCTTCTCATCCAAAATTGAAAGATTGTATGGCCAAACAATTCGCCCATAGGCATACTACAGCCACTTCCAATTGTCGTTTAAGTGCTACAATTCAAGGAAACTCCATAGCAGCGAAGAAATTACATGTACGTTTGAAAGGCACATCAACAAAGAACTCCAAAAGTGCTGTCTTACATAATTCTGACTGCACACTGCCAAACATACATATGCACTCTACATGTATGTTTCAAAACTCACTGCCAGAAAATTAAAAAAATATTAAACACACAGTGCATTTGGCACCCAACACCAAAAGAGGAGACCCTGACGCACCCCCCCCCCCCCCCTACCAGCCCCTGGTAATCCCGTCACTGGCCCATAACTCAAGTCAAATATCTGGCCAATGATCCGACCCCTGCACGTTCTTTTTTAATGCAGTGCTGAATCTCTTCAAATAAAGAAATGCACAGATTGAGAAGCTGCTAGACATCCAATCTATGCAGTGCAGGTACCTGCATTGTAGATGTGGGGAGGAAAGCTGCAAAAGTGACTACTGCATTTCCATTTTACACTCTTTTTGAAGTTGAACGATAAGAAAAACATAATTTGCCCGGAAAGCATAATTATATGCTAAAAAAAAATGCTTTCCTTTCTGAGGGTCTGCCCGTGAACCTTGTCTAGGGAGCTGACAGTTCTTCCTCAGACTCCCAGGTGTCATTCATGTCAGTGATGACTCATTTGACGACTGGTGTCAAATGTAAGGACTGGGATAAGGATATAGCGATTAGTAACCAAGATCGTTAGGTTATAGTGACGCACAGATGAACAGATTTTTATGCTTAATTTTATATCATGGGTAAATTTAATTTACTCTAGTTTAATTACGATTAATAATAAGTGTTTAGAGTATCATCATTTCTGTTTCTGACTAAATGCGGTCAAAATAAGTTATATATGTGGCAACACGATCAGCCAATCAGCGATGAGACGAGAGAGAAAATGCTGTTCCCTGTGCACTTACTTGCTCGCTCTCTCTCTTTCCAGCTTCCAATGAGAAACGACGTGTACTCGTTAGGGCTTGATCAGCGACAAATAGGCGCTCACGGGGCGACCAACAAACGTTTATGCTGAGGTGAAATAACCACGGCTTCAAGAGCAAGATGGCAATGTAATAATGAATCATGCATTAATTACTTCAAGTTCAAGATATTTGTAGCTGAGTGAGTATTTGAAGTAATGAATGATAGGGAAATTTTGTAGGTTTTGATTGATATTTTAGAACAGAAACGGAAACGATGTGGCTGTATATATTTTTATGTAGGATTAGTAATTTTGTTCCTTTAGCGGGCACACAGGGAAAAATTAGGAGTAACAGTATTTTGTCAATAAAAGAAACATTTACACTTCAGCAAGTTTATTGAAGAGGATTTTGAAATGATTGTGAAGCTGAAAATTTAACAGGGCTTACGAAACAATTAAGTAACGATATTTTTATGTGACCGAAAAGTGGCAATGCAATTAGGTAACTGTTTAAACTTTTTTGGGTTTAGACATTGTTTCTGTTTAATTACCTGTTGTGGTTTGTACATAAAAGACATTGTTTATATTTATTTAAAATCGTTTGTGCCATAGCGTTTTCAATAATTTTGCACCGAAGATTAAAGTGAATATACTGAAAGGAATTAGTCTGACGTAGCCTATGGAGACTTTAGTATGACATGCTGGCTTTGGTTAATTGTTCATAATTGATCTACAACTGCTACGAAAATCTGAAAGATAATGTTTTAAGCTTAGTGTAAAGTTTGGATTGGAGTAAAATTTGAATTTCTTCATATTTTCAATTTTTTTTTAAATCCTCAACGCTCAGAAACGCTTGATACCCCTTGGCCTAGATGTGACGCCTGTTCTCATCGAAGGGTCCAATTTATTAACAGATTTTAACTGAGCATGGTCTACACTCAAAACAAAGACACCTTCACAACTAGTATCAGAAATGTTCACTTAAAAATAGCAAGTGTACTGTGAGATGCTCGATTTATTTGGTTTGTGTACTGCAGTCTGTTAATATGATTCCTGAAAACCAATGTACCAATACCAAGTCCGTGTTTATGGTGTTTTCTATTGCATTTGACAGCTAGTAATAATAATAACATTGAATAATTATTTGTTTACACCTTTCAATTACATAGACATTGCCATCGCACAAAGAAAAGTTTGCCCCATCAGGAAAGTTATCTGCTGATATCTATAGAGAAACGATAACGACATCAAAGATTGCAACACACAATTCAAAGGTGCCGAACAAGCTTTGTGGACGTAATCATCTCGGACATTTTCCTGGTAAAACTGCTGTAGTTAATCATATTAAACTAGATAACATGTTTGTGACTTCTAAGGATGATACACTGCCACACTGCAAAACTACAAATACACCCATGATTCAATATTCACTGTGTAGCAGCAAAGTTAACGAGGGCGAACACCTACACCGTGACATTACGATCACTGACAAGTTAGATAATTTGTTTAAGTGGTTATCAGATCTAGATGGAGGAGAATTACTATTAAGAGTTGCAAAGCAACACCTAGCTCAATTGATCAAAGTCATCATTGCTTTGGAGTCTACATGTCCGAATGGAATGTGCGTGCATGCTTTATTAGGCAGTAGCATTAAAAACTGGTTCTCAACCAGTTGGGTCTACAAAATCGTGCATATCATCAGTACAAAACTTTTTTGATTTTCTACTGCAACAAAATGACATAACCTTTAGGCACAGTACTCGTGAAGAAATCCTCCCTGCTAAACAACACCTTCTTTCATAGCCTGTAAGTTTAGGAACGGCAAATTTGGAGCAATGACAACAATGTCAAATTACGGCATGAAAACAAATAATTATAAAATCTCACATCCGGAAATATCACACGTCATCGTACAGAAAAAACATATACTTGAAGTGGTGCAAAACGTAATCAAAACAATTACTTCTAAAAAGTCAGTTGCAGTACGTAACCTTATTAGAGAAACCATATTGTGCAATGGCCAACCGCCTAGTGCTGTTTGTGGCATGACCATTGAGGATTGGAATAATAGCATTCAAACAGGTGCTATATCATAGAGAGTTTCTGTAGTAAAACATAAAACCTTTGCAACTCATGGCGTGGCAATTCTCATTTTTCCAAAGTGCTATCAAATAACATAAGGGCGTATATGAAACGACGTCTCCCAAACTTATTAATTTAAAACGAGATACGCTCTTTGAATTAATGCTCTTTGAACATTAATGACGCGAAATAATGTAAAGTGGGAGAGCACGAAGAATTAGACTGAACCAAACGCGAGAGCTGGGAACTTTTAGGGTTAGGGAAAAGAGGCTTGTTTTATGTTGGGGGAACGTTTAGGCTAAAGGGGCCTAACCAAGATTGGGCCTACTAAAGGCCCAACTGCCAAAAATCCCCCTAACCAAGAGACCTAGCAGGGCATACGCAAAAATCTGAAAGATCGCCGTTTCGCGTCACTTTAGTTATTGTGGTGGCCGTTCGGCGGCGAGGCGCCAAATGCGAAACTGAAACCCTTTTTTTCCTTTAGTGAGAGCGTTTTATCGCGTCACAACTGCGGGGACAATGTTGACATCATTTTGAAATGTCATCACTTTCCGTTGACTAGTCCCATGCGCGCACTCTACGAGCTAAGCTATCAGACAGGAAAGCAGAAACGATATTGTTATTCTCTCATCGAAATGATTAACTATGACATAGAAGTTGAAAGAGACCCACAACCAAAGCAAACGGAACCAGCGGACATGAGCGTACCGCCAACGAAAAAGATTTCTAGCTGCTGTAATGAAGCAAATCCAGCAGGAAATACGGCAAGGACTGGCGGAAGAACTTGTAGAAAACCCATTCGTAAATGAAATTATAGCTAGTTCGACCTCACCACCTCGTGGTGTTTCTATGTCAGTTGAAAAATTCTGAGCCATCGAATTGTATTGGATAAAACGTTTGACGGATCGCTCTGCATCCAACTTGTATGAAAGATAATTTGAATTTTGGTTATCGCACGCATAAACCAACACTAGGCTTAATTGAAGAAAGTCATTGACGCTTTGGATGTCCGAATGGAATGTGCGTGCATGCTTTATAGGCAGTGGCATTAAAAACTGAATTAAAGGGGTCCGTTCTCAACCAGTTGGGTCTATAAGATCATACATATTGACAGTCCAAATGTTTTTTGATGTACTACTGCAACAAAATAACATAAAATTTAGTCGCAGTACTCGTAAAAAAAATGCTCCCAGCTAAGCAACACTTTCTTTGATGGTCTGTAAGTTTAAGAACGGCAAATTTGGAGCAACGACAACAACCTCAAATCAAGGCAAGGAAACAAATAATTACAAAGTCTCGCATCCGGAAATATCACACGTCA
>JAHWFP010204524.1:5875-20274 GCA_023313725.1 Lithobius niger | reverse complement strand
TTGGCGTGTGGTGGCGCTGGACTCCTGTCGTTCTTAGTCGTTGCGTGATGATGAATGGCAGAATGCGTGTGCTGGTTGAAGGCGTTGGTTCAACGTGTAGCTTCTTCGGGCGTATGGCGAAAAGACTCAGTTGTGCATATTTCGTAGGTTTGAGATGGCCTATCTCGAATTTAATATTGTGCACCAGCTCCTTTGATAACCTTCAACGAATGTCATGGTAAAAATACGAGAGAGAAGAAACGCACTTTAAAGTACGCCACTGCATAAGAAGATGTCGGCATGAGAAATTTCCATCGAACGATTACGTCAGTTGTCAGTATAGTCGGTTTAACCAAACTGGAAGAAAGAAATCATTGGCTACCGTTCATGGGGAAGGAGTTCTCTTCACGAAAGTTATGAATCCAGGAGAAAAACCACGGAACTGTTGACTTCTGTTCGACGTCGTGGGTGATACCGCTGCTTTTGAAATTACCCAGAATATAACCACGTGTTGACGGAAGGCCTGCTCCGACCCTGAATTGTGACCGTCCTTGTGAAAAACAACTTCAAGCACAATCCTTCCTGTTGGTCCGTGAGTAAACTGAAAACTGACGTTATGTCAAACAAATAGATATGATGTACAGAAATATAATGCGCCAAAACGCCAGCTAAACTAACCGAAACTAATGACGAGTGTACACTTGAACGTTTCATTTAATTTGTATTCATGTGTATTCTGTTGTGAGCAATTCCTAATACATGGAAAAGGGAAAGTAATCATTGAAATAGTAAATGGCTATTATCTTTAAAATAGAAACGAATTTAATCTAGGGATAAGTGAAGCTGAGCTTCACGGTGGATTACTAGTATTGGCTTTTGATTAGTCTAAAGGAACATGATTACTGTTAATTTCATGGCACCGAAAACTTGAGAGTAGAAAGCTTGATTATATTGCGAATTATTGTGACGTCAATTTAAAAGGGAATAGTAAGATATATGATATCGTCCTTTAAAATATACAGAGAAGTGGCCTATTTACTTATATTTATGTATTGCTCATATTAGGTTAAAATATTTATTAGCCTACCAACTGATGAATTTCATGAAAGGTATTGAGACATGATTTCAACCTAAGCTGAGTTACGGCCTTGTGTGAAGCCTGATAGAGGCAAACTTTTACTAACCTGTTAGGAATTATTTAAATAAATGTTTATATTTTTGTTAATTAAGTCTACGTCTGGAACTGATTCCTGTGGCTCACATAAATATGATTGAACCCGGGGGTATGGTTAAAATTGCAATAACATTGAGTTCAAACTTGACGAAGGTAATTTTCGGTGTTACAGTAACTCTTGAGATAAATTTTCCTGTGCGGTAAATTTTTCTGTGGAAAAAGCTGTTGATTAACATTTTAAGCATGGGACCAACCTATGCAACTCCACCCAAACATTCTAGGCAATTGAACGACCTTCTAATTTTTCGTCTATTAGCAGCCAGGTTGCTAGTTTGGCATTATTACATGTGCCATTTCGACGCAGCCTTGTTTGGCAAAAAGGTTGACTATGACTTACCACAATGTTTGCAACCATGGTAGTCATAGTTGCTGGATTTTTATGCGTACGGTGTAGGTCTGCCTTAGGCAGAGGAATCCACATAGAATTCGGCATTTGCGGCTGCTAGGGTTTGTCAGAAGTTGTCAGAAGTTGCACAACCCTGCATACTGATTCTTGGGGAAAGCAAGTTAGATAGGGTATTAGACCGTGGAAGGCTTTCAATGTTCGATATACTAAAGCTTCCCAAGGAGAAATCTTTTTTGATGTTTTGCAGTTACCATATTTGTATCATACTTCTGCGGTTTCTGTTTTGTTTTTGAAACGATATTAATTTTTTTTAATTTTTATATTGACTTTTAACGTATGCTGTAATGAGGTACTTGTTTTTTTTGTGTGTGTACGTTGTAATTGATATTTCTATTGGTAGTAATCATACACGGCGATAGCCGTGTGTATATATGATTGAAGTCCTCTCTCCAGCAAAACTAAAACTATTAATTTCTCCGTTTCTATTCAATATATTTCGACCAAACTTGGCCAGTTAGTAGATAGCAACTTTTCCAAACTTTACACCAACTTTGATGCAATTCCGTGCAAGAGTAAACGTAGGGAGCCACACGTAAATTTGAAAACTGTTCACTTCTTGTTGTTGTTGTTCTGGTTCTTGTTCTTGTTCTTGGCTGACACGGTTTCAGAAAAACCTACTGCACCTACCTAAAATCTGAAACATGATCTGAGCCAGAAATTTTCCTGGGCTTCAACCTTACATGGACCACTTTTTTGATTAGGTGATCCATTCCGGAGTTACGGGACCCTAAACGATCATTTTGATTGTTTTACATTGTTTTAACCATTGTTTTTAGGGAACAATGCCACTCAGCAAACTCCAGATTCATTCTTCGTCCACGTGTTATGTCTTGATGTGTCCGACCCGCTGGTGTACACGATTGCATGGAAGTTTTGGGCGGCGACGCGCACTGGCGCTGTGGCGTTCCGGTGGATAAAGGGTCACAGTGGGTTAAGGTGCAATGAACAGGCTTATGGGTTAGCACGTGATGCGCTGTCCTTGGATGGCATTGAGGTGCGTCCTGTACTTTCTGCCAAGATGCGCAGGCCACTGGTCGGTCGGTGGGCGATGCGGGTGTGGCAGATTGACTGGGATTCGTCACCGGTGTGCAGACGTTTCCATGATGTGCACCCGGTGTGTTGTACTCAGTCCAACATGGATAGGCTGGGTTATGGAGATGCGAAGGTGCTTACCCGTTTGTGAACGAGTCATTCGCTCCTTCGCGCGCATGTGCACCATTTTGGGTGGGTCAGTTCTTCTACGTGCTGCATCTGCCTTGTGGATGAGACTCCAGAACATGTTTTGCTTTTGTGTCCGCGATGTGCACGGTGGCGTGTGTTATTGGCTTCCTGGGCACGTGAGCTTCTGCTGTTGCCCGATTTGCTCTCGCATTCCAGGGGCCGCTACCCAGTGGCAAAGTTGCGTGCGGTTGCAAAATTTTTTTGTCGGTGTGCGGGAGCAGAGGTGTGAGAGAATTAGTGGTTAGTACTTTTCTGCTCTGTGTCTATGTCCAGTCCAGGTTAGGTGCGGCGGTCCTGCGTGTTGGAGAGACCTGCGTGAATTTAACCTGCCTGAAGAATAGAGTGTGCTGCTGAGTAACGGTGCTGTGGTGCTGTGTGGAGACCTGCTGAGCCCACTGAAACTTTCTCTAAATGAGAAAGAGAAAGTGGGTGGGGCAACGAGTTGGTGAAGAGAGGGGTGCGGAGGATTTAGTGCGCTCAGGGTGTTTGTGTGTGGTGCACTATAGGTACTTGCTCCGTCTAGGATAAGGGTCTGATTGGTTTTGTTTGGTGTCGACATGTGCGGTAGTGTGTTTTGTATTGTCTTTTTGTATAGGGGCGTACGGCGTTTTGCCAGGCTTCGAATAAACAAATGGAAAGAAAGAATCCGTGTTTCAGCTAAACGCATATATTTTTAAACCAAACTAAACTCGAAGTTGGCAGCTAAAAACGATAGAATTGCGTATTTATTTAGCAGATGGAGGCTTTCAGAGCTGAGTTGAATTGTTTCAAAGTTGCCAGCAACAATCGACTGCATGCATAAAGCTTTGTAGCGCGACGCCATAGTTGTAAAAAAGGTACACGGATTACAAACAAAAAAAGTCAAGTGTGCCGTAAAAAAAGGGGGATATATGATTGAATTTTCACTTGTTAAAATAAACACGGATAAAAATTGATGATTTTTAATACCATCTGTTTAGGTGCTGTTGTGCTTTACCAATCATATATTTAAAACGTAAAGCACAACAGCACCTAAACAGAAGGAACTTGCTCATTTGTACATTTTATTATTTCAATATTAAAAATCATCAATTTTTATCCGTGTTCATTTTAACAAGGGAAAATTCAATCATATATCCCCCTTTTTTACGGCACACTTGACGTTTTTGTTTGTAATTGTATAAATTATTGAAGGGTTAATTGTAAATTTGGTATGTCTAAGCTTTCACAAGTTTCTGAGTGAACTTAAAGCCGTTATTTGGTAATAAACTATTATTATATATTATAAAATTTGGAATCCCTGCTACCTCCACCAATAATGATGTAAACTGTATATACTCGTGACTATTAGACGAGGATTTTAAAAAATCTACGTTCTATGGCATATTTTACGTGTATAACAAGGTGTACACTAAAAAAATGCAACACTTCCTAGTTGATCCAGCCTAACAAGCCAAAAAAGTAGCTAATCTAGACACACGCTAGTGTGTCGCGCCAAGTTATGCAACAACCATCACAACAAACATCACATCAATTCAATTGTCGAGGTTGTAAACCATTGTAGCGCGGCGCCATAGCGTCAGTGTCTTATATCTTGAAGCATAGTTGGGCACATTTCAGGTACTTGGGGGAAAATAATAATGCGGTACAAAAGCTTAAATTGTGTTGAAATCGAGAGCAATGACCCACCTAACAAAAATTAACTCGTGTTTGAATGCCAGCTATGCTGCTTTCAATGCAAAATCTGCCCCTCAATAACGTTGAAAATGCGTTGCTACCTAGCTAACTAGTCCGTTATCCCCATGTTAAATCCCATAGGATGATTATTCATCGATTCCGAGATAACGGGAAGGCTTCCAGCTATGAAATTAGACGAATGGGTGCACTAGAATACGAACTGCGTACCTTTTCTGGTTTGGAGCCTGGGAGCGTAACAGGGATGGGGTGGGAGGGCGCGTATGTAAGTTATAACCATTGTTAGTATTGCCGGCATCGTCTCTCATTGGACAGGCAAAGTTCCGACAATGAGAACGTGTATACTGAACGTGCCTAGGCATACACTAGTGTATCACAATAAATCTAAACAACGTTGCAAAGAAATTGTATTCACGTCCAATTCACGAAAATAAACCAAGTGTAAAAAGAAAGCAAAATAAACAAAGCCAAAAACTGGTAAGGAGGCCACCAAGTTGAGAGTGGTTCGGCCCTTCAAAGGAGTGATATCAACACACCAAAACTAACTAAATACAACAAATTACAACAAAATTAAAACCAAACCAAAAGCCAATAAAGAGGTGACTAAGTTGAGAATGGTTCGGCCAATAGGCAAAAGGTAGTGGCAAATTGTTGAAAACCAATTTTTTGCTGACGTTGCACTTTATTACTCATCTGCACGGTAGTGGAGTTGAGTCAATACACAATTAAAAAAAAAGGAGTGATATCATATCAAAAACCAAAACTGGTAAAAGGGGCCGCCAAGAATGGTTCGGCCCTTGAAAGGACTGAAATCAACATACCAAAACATTCACCAACTTAATCGCACCGAAAAATACTTTGGACGTTAAATGAAAACTTGAACATTGCTACCGAAAGTAGCAATGTTCTAGTTTTCATTTAACCTTCGAATTATTAAGCGGTGCGATTAACTTGGCGAATGTTTTGGTGTGTTGATATCACTCCTTTGAAGGGCCGAACCATTCGGAACTTGGCGGCCCCTTTTACCAGTTTTGGTTTTTGATATGATAAATATTAACCAAGCTGGCCCACATGCCAATCTATGCTGCTTGTTACTACTTGTTTGAGTTTGAGTTTTTTTATTGAGCAGAAAGGGTCTTCGAGCCATGCGCTCATCCTACTAACTAACCTAGGTACTACTTAAACACTTAAACACTAACACAGTAACACATTAAAACACATCAATGTACATCAAATATCTACTACTTGTTATCATCGTCTTCAACAATCGCCTTACTTTTCTCAGAGGGAAAGACCCTCAGAATGTACGTACACAAATACAAATAGTATGTTGTTAAATATGCACCAAGGCCAAAGACATGCCCCACCATGTGCAAAGGATTGCAATACTTTTAAAGAGAGAGACAAGGCAATAAGACTTTGCTACAGAGCCGATGACCACTGTTCACTGCTTGTTTAGAAATGACGTCTTTATGATCTAAAGCTTCACACCGACTCTACAGGTAGAAAAGGCATCATGGTCGATTCATCGTGTGCAGGAATGTGTAATCTCATGCCCACTTCAGGAACAACTTACTTGGAATCACAGAGTGGGGATCTCATGGCGAATCACATCAACTTTGCATTCTACACAGTTGCTCAATTAGAAGCTGGCATTATTACATATTTTTTCACCAGATGAATGAAATGTTCTTCGACGCCCAACTAACAAATCTCAGCCAGCAAAACCAACAACAACAGACAATAAACTTTCCAATTCGGATTCTAAAGATTCTTAGCGAAACAAGTAATAAGTGAGTGCCCTCAGCCTCATTCCCTGATAAATTGTACTGTCCCAGCACGAGGAAATAGCAGTTAAAATGCAGTTCACTGAGCAAATAGCAAGTGGAAGCCATTACGTGAAAAGGAGTAAATTTCACAACGTTTCACCTCCCAGTTCCGAGTCGTATTCAAGTGAAAGGTTAAACATAGGTAACTACAACTAAAACATCCTTCTATTCGACATAAAGCATTGGCATGAGAAAACAATTTTCTCAGTAAACGATTAAGGTTTACAGTTCAGAAGAAAGAAAGGGAACATATTTAAAAAATAAAATCAATTTCGAGGGGCAGAAATGTTCTGAATTAACTCCTTTTGCAGTTAGTGGCTTCGAAGAACAAGTTACTCAGAAAAGTACTTTAAAATACACCACGATACGATCACCTAACCAACTAGCCAATGGAATCCGTAAATATGAATTCGAGGGCAGGTGAAGGTTATGCAGGGCGGGTTAAGGTTATGGACGTTTTCCTAGGCAAAAGAAACCATTTTCTGCCCGCCAGTAGGGAGGGCCGGCAAAATGGGCTTTCTTATTGCCAGAGTGGAAATATCCATAACCTGTTAATTTTGCATTAACAGGAGACCTCTTCAAAGTAAAGGTGGTGGGCACGGCCTTGACGGGCGCCCTGGGTTTCGAGTAGGCTTCCCCCAAAAGGTTGTATAAAAAAGAACTTGAAAACAGTCGAATTTTGGTTCTCTTTCGTAAGAATTGTTGGCCCTGAAAAGGACCGTTGGTTTGTTGAGGTCTTGCTTCCGTCTTGAGGGAATGGCTTGCTTCTGTCTCCATCAAGAGAGTGGCTTGCTTCTGCTTTTGTTCTAAGTGCTTAAGGGGGGGGGGGGGTGACCACATTTCTTTCTGTGACGAACGGTCCCGATGTGAATGTGGAGTCGTTTCGCCAGGATGCTGCTACCAGGAGTTCGTGAGTCGGTGTGGCGTTATGGTGTGCCCATGACGTCGAGATGGCCGGAATTTCATGCGCTGTCACTCTCATGCCGTTGCTGGAACAATCGTTGTTGTCTAGGCTGCGTGGATGGTTTTCTTTATCCATTTGGCAGTGGTTGCTGCTGAGATTTCACCCGAAGTTTTGTCGTGGGGTAAGAAGAGTAGGATTCTTCCTCTCCTGATTTCATCATGTTCTGTGTGGGTTAAGTAGAAGAGTAGTGCACGGATGGGGCAGAGTTGGTGTTCGGGTTCATTGCCCAATATGTTTGTGAGGGCAGGTATTGTATTGCCCTTCACAATACCCCGATGTTTTTGTGTTTTTGTGTCTTTGCACGAAACGTTGCCCGAGGCGTTAAGGTTACAGAAGAGAAGTTGGGACCAAAAACGCAGTAGGTGGGATCGGCGGTGAGAGCTAGGATTTCGCCGCATCAGAGTCTTGCTGCAAGTGCGATCAAGAAAACAGTTCTCCGTGTCAGAAGGTGGATAGAACTGTTTTGCATGGGTTCGTAGGGATTGCATCAGTGATTGTAGGACGATGGACAAGTCTCAGTCAGGGAACAGATGTCTTGTTGTTGGTCGTTCCATTTCAAAAGACTTGATTAGTGCAGAAATGCAGTAGTCTTCTAGTAGGGAGGTGCTGTTGGCTGTTTTAACGACTGAGTTTAATGCGGAGCGATAGGTGAGGATAGTGGAGCCTTTCAGTCCTTCCTTGAATGGTCGTTTAACAATTTTAGGTGGCTTGGAAGAGTGGGAGCGATTGGATGAACCTTCCCCTGTCACACCAAAGAAACTATTTGGCCAATGACTGTCGTAGATTTGGTTGGTAGAGTCTCTGATGACTTTTGAAGCGACGCGATTGGCTCGTCCTGATGAATTCCTGCCTTCTTGAAAAGTTTGATGATAGAAGCCACCTGTGAAGGTTTAGAGTGTGTAGGTTCGGATGAAGCTTGGTTCCTTTCTGTTGTGTCAGAAGATCTGGTAGAAGAGCAGGCTTCTTGGGGGTGTCTACTGTCATATTAAGAAGGTGTGGGAACTATGCTGTCGATAGCCAGAGGGGTGCAATCAGGAGGAAGAGGCTCTGGGACTGGTCTATTTTTTGCTGTACCTGTGGAAGGAGCTTAAAGGGAGGAAACAGGTAGGTGTAAAGGTTCTGCCAGGGGAAGGTTAGGGCATCTACTGCTGTTGCCTTTTCGTCCGGGATTTGGCTGATGAAGTGGGGAAGTCTGGCATTGTGCGTTGTGGCAAATAGGTCTATCATGGGGGTGCCCCAGATATTGAAGAGATATTCGCAGATGGATTTCTTTAGGGCCCATTCCCCTGTTGGAGGTCCCGGCGAGATAGAGAGTTTGCGATGACATTTCTGTTGCCTGGGATGTGGAGAGGTATCAACGTGATGTTGTTCTTTATGCAAAAGCGGAAGTTGGCTGAAGTTATTTTGTGGAGTTTGCGTGACTTCGTTCCACTTTCTTTCCGGAGATAGGCAAGTACCGTTGTGTTGTCTGCTTGAACCAGTACCACTTGGTATTGAATTAGATGTTGAAAATGTTGGAGTGCTAACAGAACAGCCTTGAGTTCGAGGATGTTTACGTGCCCCTGATTTTGATGGAACCTAAGACCTGATGCTTCGTGATGATATATGTGTGCTCCCCAACCTTCCTGGGAGGCGTCCGTGAAGAGGAGCCAGTCTGAAAGAGGTTCATGGAGGGAGACGGATTGAGATAGGTTGTGGATGTCCGACCACCATAGCAGGGATGCAAGAGGGAAGTCCTGATGTAGTTGTTGAGGCAGGTCTGGGCGGTAACTTTAGGAGGCTTGGAAGAGTGGGATTGATTGGATGAGCGGGCCATTTGTCGATTTGGTGGTGGTGGAATAGCCTGGCCATTCAGTGTCCGTAGGGTACAAGACTTGCCATGGCATCCAGTTTCCCTATTAGTGAGTTTAGTTCCCTGAGAGAGTGGGACGGTCGATGACGAAAGTGTCATGAAGCGTTGATGAGGTCTTCCATTCTGTCTGGAGATGGCATCACGGTTGCAAATTTAAAGTTGAATGAGACTCCTAGAAAAAAGAAGTTTTGTGCTGGTGTCAGCCGAGACTTTGCTTCGTTTACTCCAAACCCTAGTTGATGGAGAAGGTTGATTGTGTAATCTCTGTTTGATTCCAGTTTCTGAGGGTTTTGGTCGTTAAGTGCCCAATCATCTCGGTAGGCATTTGCTTGAATTTGAAGCTGATGTAGCTTGGCGAGAATTGGTTTTAGAATGACCGTGAAAACTTTGGGGTATAACGGTAGGCACCGGAACGGTAGGCACCGGAACTCGTAGACTTTTTGATTGAAGGTGAAACGAAAAAGGTATCGGCTTGCAGGATGTAGAGGGACGTGAAAGTACGTATCCTATAAATCTATTAATATCATCCAGTCGCTTTGCTCGAATGAGTGACGGACTGATTCCATTGTTTCCATTTTAACGTGATCGTTGGCGATCAGCTTGTTGAGTGGTTTCATGTTGAAAATCATATGGTTGCCTCTTGATTTCTTGAGTCGGATGAAGATGGTGCTGTTAAACCCTGGGCCTGGGTTGTGGCATTCTTGGATAGCCTTTTTAGAAAGCAGTTGTTGAACTTCTGACAAAAGGGCTTTGTTCACTTGAGGGGCAAACTGCCACAGCGGAGAATGAGCCAGGAGCGATTTGAAAAGTAGGGTTGGACGAAAGCCGTAATGAATTATTGAAAGGATTTCTTGGGTGGGCATTAAATCCTGCCAGGCTAGTAGAAAATGCGTTAATCTTGCTCCGATAGGAAAGTTGGAAAGGGGAAAGGCGTCACTGTCCTTTCCGAAAGGAGTTCCACCCTCCTGGTGATAAGTAGCGGATTCTTCGGTCGGGAGTGGCGGCTCTTTTACTTTGTCCTTTCGTTGAAACGGGTGCGCGTGAACGTGCTGGTTGGTCTTTCTGAACATTTAAGCATATTTAAGCATTTTGAAACCTACGTACTGTATTTTATTCTTATGCTTATTCTAAGTTTATTAGTCTTATAGTATGCAATCACCGCTAGATTAGTTTTATTCATATTGGTTAGCGCGTCCTTGCATATCAAATCATTCCTAAAAGTTTTCGTTTTTCATTCAGTTTACCTCTCTTTCCCATTGAGCTGTTTTCGACATTTTGGCGCTGGAGCCGTTGTGTTTGAACCGAGGGTAGAACGATTTTGGTGCTTACGAAACCACGGGGTGTACGAGCTGAGATTTCTTTTTTAGATTTTAGTGCTAACGTATTTTATGTTTGAATTGTTGTATATTGTTGTAGTGCTTACAATACACGTCTTTATATTTTAGGTTAGAGCATAAGAATTGATTTTCATTGAATTTTCAAAAATTTTTGAATTATTGCAAAGGTTGGCAGGAGTCATCTACATATATCTACATATATAATACGGAGCAGGCAGCCAAGTCACTGGCCACGCCATTCCGTCGTACAATCAAGTATCCCACCCTGTAGTGCCATCTTTTGACAGGATCCGCATTCAAATTCGGGTTGGGACACTTTTCCAAGGTCTTCAAACAGATGACTCCACTTACCAAGCCTGTCATGTCACCGTCTATTGACGGCCTTGGACTACAAGTTCGGGTTATAACACTTTTTCCAAAGTCTTCGAAGAGATGGCGCCACTTACCAGACCTGCCACACCGTTTTGGGGTTCGTTTCTTGGTATTGTTGTGGTACCAAAGCGGCCAACAAAGTTTTAGACACGTGGACTGTGCCATTGTCGGCGTTTGAGCTAAAAAGAAAAAAAAACAACCCGTGTCTACTAAGCCAGACAACTTTAAACCAAACGACGATTGGTTCTTAATTGGGCCTCGAAATTGGCAGCCTAATACGATGGAAAGGCGCATTTATTTCCTAAATGTTCACTTCCAGAAGGGAGTTGAATTGTTTTTCAAAGGTTTCAAAGGGTTTAACGAGCGTTAACCACTCCTGGTCATCTGCCCGAAGCCCTAATTGTTTTTAAGTGGGCGGCAACAATCGTTGCTTGCAACAATGTCGCCATGCACGGTACCGAGGTGAATTGTTTCAAAGAATTAACTTAAACATAGGGTTACTTGCGTACAGAATTCTGGATTTCTCAGGGCTTTTTTTTTGCCTTCAGTCAAACATACGCATGCGACTTTTCCGGGGCTGCACGAAAGGGGAAATGTCACAGGGCGACGTTTCGGGGGATGCGAAGAGGGTGCCAGGGCAAGTGTGTGTAGAGGACAATGCGCGCTACCGAAGTGAATTGTTTCAAACGATTAACTTAAACATGGGATTACTTGCTTACTGAATGAGGATTTCTCAGTGATACGGTTTTTTTTAGCATTCAGTCAAACACACACCAGCGACTTTTCCGGGGCTGCACCGAAGGGAGAATGTCACGGGGCGACGTTTTCGAGGAGGGGGAGGCGGGCAAGCGTGTATCAGGGGATGGGGCAGTGTGGGCATTGGGGGTTAAAGTAATTGTGGGGGAGAGGGCATATGTGGGAGTCATTCCCATGTTCGGTCTTCGGTTTGATAAATTTAAAACCAAAGACCAAACACCTGGAGGGAGGTGAGGGGGGGTACGCAGCATGTGCACGGGAACAACTAGGCCCCGAGGCGGGCAAGTGTGTGTGGGGGGCACGTATGCGTATCCGGGAGGGGGTAGGAGTGTAGGGATTGGGGGTTAAAGTAATTGTAGGGGGAGTAGGGTAAAATACGATATTGAGTCAGCTAGCCACCCCCCGCTTCCGGTCACCTGATAAAAGTGGGGGTAATGATGCACTTCCGATCACCTGATGAAAAGTGGGGGTAATGGCGTACTTCCATTTTTCATCAATCTGGAGGAGGGTGGAAAAGTGCTTTTTACTACCTTTTTCCCCGGCTTTCGTCGATCTGGAGGAGGGTTGCTACGATACCACTTCCGGTCACCTGATAAAAGTGGGGGTAATGATGCACTTCCGGTCACCTGATGAAAAGTGGGGTGTCCTTCATCAATCTGGAGGGCTACCTTTTTTTCCGGGTTTCATCGATCTGGAGGAGGGTTGCTACTTCCTACGATTCCGCTCACCCGTTGATCTAGAGCTCCTAATGCGTCACTTCCGGTCACGGGATCAAAGTGGGGGTAATGACGTAACTTCCATTCACATGATCAAAGTGGGGGTCTGAAAGAGAGTGCCTTTACAACCTTTTTTCGTTTTCATCGATCTGGTGGGCCTTCCCTTTCTTCTATCTGGAGCAGGGTGGAAAGTGCTTTTTGCTATGGCACTGTTTATCGGATGAAAAAAAGGAATTAAAAAAAGAAATGGACTCTTGTTCTTGTATCCTCACTGGTAAAGACTCTGACTTGACATTTAATCTAAATACTCCCATTCATTTAGACCCTGAAAAAAGCTACGAATTGGCGCTTATTAATTTAGACACGTATAACAGCATATACAAAAACATCGATTAAAAAAATAACGAAATTAAATATACCGCAGATGATGGTATAACTTGACAGAAAGTGATAGTCACCCCCGGAACTTACGAAATTGAAGATTTGAATAAATGTCTCAAAAACTCGATAGATCAAAATGGTCATTGTTCGAAAAGCTCAAAAAAGGGGAGAAACATTTCCTATGCAAACCAGGGAAGCCCTAAAGAATTAGGTTTGTCTAAAGGGTCGAGGCGAACAAATTTGCTTACACCTGTATCGCGCATTAGTCCCTGACGATTGTCCGGCTCGTCCGGGTCGCCATTCCCTGAGGGATGCCTTCCAAGGAATACCTTGTAACAGGTATTCCCCACAGGGTTTTTTAGGCCAAAGCAATCCCTCTGGGTTCCTAGATACCTATCAGGTTAATGTTAAGTTCAAACTATTCCTAGCACCAATAAAACATTATACTTACATTTTCCATACTTAATCAGGAAGGTAATAAATCATGTGGACTCTGAAATATAGAAGGACAGCAAATAATTAACCCTCAGAATTAGGCTGACTTGAGGCCTAAATTAGAACGCTAGTAGGCCTTGATTAGGCTTAGATTCATAATCACAACATCATTAGGCTTGAAAAGGCTTAAGGCCTAAAATCAAGAGGCTGGAATTAATTGCAAGAATCAAGAGGAGTTCATTCCAGTTCAAGAGCTGGATCCCAAGTGATTTTATTTTCCAAAACAAGGTTTACATTAAACGCGCACATGCGCAATACCCACGAGTGCATGCAGAAACGAGCTCGTAATTGTTAGGATACAAGAAAATTGGGGACAACAATGACCCCTACAAAAAGGTTAGTTTGAAAATTGACAATATACAACCTAAGTTATATTGAGATAACAAAAGCACTGAGAACGAAGACCTTACAATCAAAGGGAGCTCAAGATTTACAACATATTCCCACACCCAACAAAGATGAGACCAGGTTTGACTTGTAAATCTTTGACGCGTAGGTCAGGACTGAAGGCCCAAAATCTTCAGGTCGAGGTGAAACTGATCTTCAACTCTTCGGAGCATGGTAATTTGCAAGGTTGTCAAAATCCTTACTGCATACGAGTATATTGAGCTGTAGAGTGACCTTGTTTCTTTCTTGTTACAACAAGTAGGGGAAGGCTTGGATTTGCAGCACGGTCAAGACTTCACCGGCATTGAAACGACATGAACTGAAGCCCATGTCGGAAAAAAAACCCTTCAATTTGGACTGGTAGAAATGCATTGTGGAGCATAGCCCTTCACCAGCTTAAGGCGTCCGCGGGTGCTCCACGCCTTTCAGCCACCGGACGCCACCGGAGAGGCCTAAACGTTGCCTGCCAAGCCCGAACCTCAACAGCATAGGCCGGTGCTTGACAGGTCCGACGAATTTGGAAGGGGTTTATGGACTGAATCTGAACGATTCTATGAACTAAAGAGTGCTTCATTGTCACTAAGTGTCTATGAAAGCTAAGACTAACATTTGACCATGTTCCTAACAAGAGTGTACTTCTTGTGTGTGATGTCAGTTTCTATGTCTGATTGCTAAGAATGTCACGTTCTAAAACTCTAGCAACAACCCTGCAATCAGTATTGACGCCTATACCCTATACTATCTCAAGCGGACAAATTCGTTGTATCGCTCTTCTGATATAGTTCCCATTACTTGT
>JAHWFP010204492.1:0-23381 GCA_023313725.1 Lithobius niger | reverse complement strand
CCCCCCCCCCCCCGACTCACTAAAAAACCAGTGGTCCCATTTTCATTTTTCATTTTATATGGATTGTCTTCCTCCTCCCTCCCCTCCCCAACAGCTATAGACGTAGCTTAACTAATTTTGCGTGGGAGGCAACCATCGAAAAATTGGTGGGGCAGTCATCGAAACTGAAAATGGGACCACCCCATTTAACCCCCCCTCCCCTCCCAACCCCCTGGTTTCAACGGTGTGCTGCCGGCCTTAACTGTATTAATAAACAAAAACGGAAGCGTTAAATGTTTAGAGTAAGGGTCTAAAAGTCAAAACCACGGACAGGCTTTGACAGTAAGGGTCTAGGTGTAAAATTTTGTAAGATGCTAGTTAGCATTAGACCCTTACTACCCGGTGGTTAGCTTAGTTCTACTCTATTCGGACAGAACGTGTGTGTGAACGGTTGTAGCAGGTTTTCTTTGTTCTTAGAATATTGTTGTGGAACTTTAAAAACATAATTTTCTTGTGAAGTTTGGCATTTTGTCTTTTAATGCTTTAGAATTTTTTATTATATTTTGTAGATTTACGGTAGAGGATAACCAGTAATGCTCTATGTTGCGAATACCCTGCCATGTTACTAAATCGAAAAATAATTTTCAACATAAAGCAAAGTAGCAAACGTATACCATACTACCACTGGATCATCACATGGGTCATTGTAGGAGGATTTCCAGTTTTTCGTCAAAATGTATTTATTTCTGACCACCGTGTAGTCAACCTCTTACAAACCTCTTACAAAATTTTACACCTAGACCCTTACTGTCAAAGCTTGTCCTCTATAAGTTTTGACTTTTAGACCTTTACTCTAAACATTTAACGTTCCGTTTTTGTTTATTAATTCGTGTTACTTTAAGAATTGCAGCTAAACTGTAAAACAGTGCAGTGGACGGTAAAAATTGAGAGTTTAACACAAAGATCCTATAGGCTGACGCTTACTCACATATCGCCAGTGTTAATAATAGAAACAAATCTTTTAATCTTCAGTCTTGCAGCTGGCGTTTGCTAATTGGCATTGTTGCATAATAACAATGTTTAAAACAATGTAACACAATCGATCTGGTCGTTTAGAGCTCCATAAACCCTGAACCACTTGACCAATTAGAAAATGCCTTGTGGAAAGGGTACATCTACAGAGCTATACCTGTAAAACGAGCTAAGAACCAGCTTCATAGGACAAATGGTTTGACCTGTAGAGAGGACAGACGAAAGGTACCAGTCAGAGGCATTTCCAATGGTACATTCGCTGCCGACGCTTCACTGCTTGGCCAAGCTTCCCTGCTTGACAGGTTGTTCTATGTCAACGAAGTTGGAGGGTAGAGTTGCAGTGCGGAGTGTTGAGTGTTGGTATATTGTTTACGTTTGTTGTTCCCCGGGCCCAGGGGAAAGTTTTAAACCGAGGTCTCTTTCCCCAGGCCTATAAAGTTATTATTGGGGTGCCCTGAAACACCTTTATAACTAACGAATTTTTTTTTATACTAGTCATAATATGGAGGCTTTCCTTATTTTTAACCATCACTCAGTAGGAGCGAGACCCCCCTGTCAGGTGGAGGCCCAGGTTAATTTTCCCCTCCCCCCACGCCTCACAACCAGTGATGTAGAGATAAACGAAATAATTTTAAGGTATGGTTAGCAAACGAAAGGTCAGAGGGGAAACAGTGAGCTTCCAAACAACAATCCGTAAGATATTTTTAGATTTTTTAACTCCTTCATAAAGTGTTGAGCATGAAGGCGGTGGATTTTATCCCCTACCCTGCCAGCCCACATTTGCCTTATACAAATTTAAGTTGGAAAGTAAGCTTACAGGTGTTTCTTACATGTGGTCTTTGGTTCCATTTTACTGATGTTGGTTTTCCTGAGTAACAGTTTTGCTACATGCAGTCAAACCTATTTCTATGGGGTCCGATTTTTGTGTTCCTCTGTTGCTTCCCCTCCCACCCATTACTCCCAGTCGTGCAGTGGTAAACCAAATTAGGGTTGGGCTTGGGCTATATTTAGCAAACGAAAAGTTAGAAGAGGATCCCTAAAATAAGTTGTAGATTTTTAACTTCTACATAGTGCGTTGAATTTGAAGCTACGGATGTTCCCTCCCATTCAGCTAGTCAAAAAGTAATAAGTGCTTAGTTCAGTTTTACTGACCGTTGCTTTCCCTGAGTAACAGTTTTGCTACATGAAGTCAAATCTATTTCCAATGAGAACAAATGGAGAACAATAATAGTAGATGCTGCGGCGATTCTGAAAACATAAATAAACAAGAAAAAAAAACACATGACCCTGCTCCTGTCAACGGTGGCAATGCAGCGGGGGGAGGGGGAGAGTAGCAGGCCAAATATACGATTACGTGATACATGTGCACAGCCACCCACCGGAGCTGTAGTAAGACACCAGAGCTGCAGAGCTGTAGTAAGCAGCGGTTTCATCCTGCAGGCACAGACAATAGCAGCGCTCTGGTACCAATTCTCTTAAAGCAGTAGAAGGTCTGGCTCCATTTCAACCCTCCCCTCCGTCCAATACTATGCCTAACTACCAACTTTCTTTTAATCAGCCGGGTATTAACGTTTAATATTCGATCCTGTCAAATTTTCATTTTAATTAATATAAGCAACTTGGATTTGTATTTTTACTTGTAAGTTTTGAGTAATGATAAGCTGGGTGAGCACGGAACAATGTTACGATGCAGTACCCACCCTTGCCTCTTCCAACCCCCCCCCTCCCACCCAGTAGCATCGCCACCGTGTACAGGAGCAGGCTAATGCATTTTTTTTATTTATTTATGTTTTCAGAATCGCCGCAGTATCCATTATTATACGAACTACTCACAGTTCTCCCTTTGTTTTCAATGGAAATAGATTTGACTTCATGTAGCAAAACTGTTACTCGGGGAACACAACGGTCAGTAAAACTGAACTCAGCAACCTGTAAGCTTATTACTTTTTTATTTGCGGAATGGGAGATAACATCCGTCAGCTTCATGTTCAACGCACTATGTAGAAGTTAAAAATAAAAAATAAATATTTTGGGGATTATTGTTTGGTAGTTGTGCCATCCTCTTCTAACTTTTCGTTTGCAAACCATAGCCCAAGTCCAACTCTAATTTGATTTACCACTGCACGACTGGGAGTAATGGTGGGAGAAGCCAAGGGGGCGCACAGAAATCGGTTCTACAGAAATAGGTTTGACTGCATGTAGCAAAACTGTTACTCAGGAAAACCAACAATCAGTAAAATGGAACCAAAAAGCACCTGTAAGCCTACTTTCCAACTTAAATTCCTATAAGGCAAACGTGGGCAGGCAGGGTAGGAGATAAAATCCATCACTTTCACGCTCAACACCTTTATGAAGGAGTTAAAAATATAAAAATATGTTACAGATTATTGGAAGCTTACTGTTCCCCCTCAGACCCTTCGTTTGCTAGCCACACCTCCAACATTATTTCGTTTATCTCTACACCACTGGTTGTAAGGCAGCGGTGGCAGGAAAGAGGGGGGGGGGGGGGCAAAGGGGAAAATTAACCCGGGGTCCACCTGGGAGGGGTTCTTGCTCCTACTGAGTGGTGGTTAAAAAAGGGGAAAGCCTCCATATTATCACTAGTAAAAAAAACCTTTGGATTGTAAAGGTCTTTTCAGGGCACCCCTATAATGAGTTCATGGGTCTGGGGAAAGAGACCTCAGTTTAAAACTTTACGCTGGGCCCGGGGAACAACAAACGTAAATAATATGCTAACACTCAACACTCAGCACTGCAGCTGTCCTCTCCTACTTCGCTGACATAGAACAACCTGTTTAGCAGGGCAGCTGCCAAGCAGGGAAGCACCGGGCAGCGAATGTAACATTGGAAATGCCTCTGACTGTACATATTGAAATTCGTACAAAATACCAATGATTTAAATCATATGCCTTTTGAACCTCTTTTAGCTAAGCAACAGCAGTTTTCCACTTAGTTTACAACACTAATTCCTTTAAATTCATCTAGACACACGCTAGTGTGTCGCCGCCAAGTAGACGTTTTCTTTTTGTTGGAGCTTAATTGTTAGAGCGTAATTGTTAGAGTGTAATTGTTGTCAGATGACAGCTCACTAGCAGACTGTGTCTTTTAACTGAAACCAACTTAGACATGATTTCAGCATACTGGTGTAAATTCTCCTTGCGGTAGAAATTTTTGCAAATCGTTTGAATCAGGTGTCTTGGGTCCAGTAACAAAAAAAAACTCAATACGAAAATGTGGGAACGTGTCCTTCATGGAGAGAAAGTGTCCTTAATAACGTCGATTTGTGGTAATGGTGACTAGTAACTAGTGATTAGTAACTAGTAACTAGTAACTAGTAACTAGTAACTATAACTAGTCCGCAAGCTCCCATGTTAATTCTCATAGGGTATAACGACACGTCTACAGCTCATAAGAGAAAGTTGCCAGATCTAAATTTCGGCAGACAGGTAAAGCGTCATAAGGGGAAGTGCCTTTTTCTAAAATGGGGGTTGCAGCTAGAAGCACGTGGTCCTGAAGTTGCTCGTAAGTGCAAAAGTATTGTTGTAACCATTGTTTGTATTATCATCCAACAGTAGGTAATAACATGCTTAAGTGTTACACGCTTATTGTTTCAGTACCTAATTGTCAGAATTCATAGTTGTTGCTAATAGGTGGTTCACGAACGACCGAAAATGGAGGAGGCATTCAACCGACGTTTTGCCAGTGTCTACGCTCTGTCTAGTGGAACTATGCCACCGGCGGCGTCGTCCTCGGTTATGTCACATGTGGGAGATCTGCCGTGGATTCAGGCAGAATTTCAAACGGCATTAACGAAGTGTAAGAACTCTAGTGCAGTTGGCGTGGATAGAGTTAGTTATGTAGACATGAAGAAAAATTTGGAAGCAGTGAGCACGACTGTGCTTCCTCTCTTCTGTGATCTCCTGAAGGGAGCAGACATTCCTCCATCATGGATGTTTACTGTGCTAATTCCAGTACATAAGCAAGGCAGTGCCCGGACTGACCTGGTGAACTACAGGCCTATTGCATTATTGTCCTGTGTCCGGCGCTTAGAATGGCATCTGGAGTACTACAGCTGCTTGTCTGGCGTTCAGTTCGGATATAGGCCGAATCGGAGCGCCCAGGACGCGGTCCTCTTCCTACTCTCCAGTATTAGGGAAGCGTGGATGCGTGGCGATGTAGTGTTGGCTGTCTTTTTAGACATAAAAGCAGCCTATGACACAGTTTCCATTCACTGGGTTGAGGCTTCACTACAAAGGATGGGTGTCAGCAATTGTCTAATAAGACTCATTGTCGCACTTCTGGGCAAGCTTGAGTTTGCCACACGTGTTGGAAGTTACTGGTCTGCTATGGACTCTACAACCAGGGGCCTCCCGCAAGGGAGCTGCCTCAGCCCTATGTTGCTTGCGGTTGCTATTAATGATGTCCTGTTGGAGATTGGTGCTCACTCTAACATTGTCTGCTATGCGGACGATGTTGCGGTGTGGTTTGTTGGGCGTGATGTTGCAGTACTGGCCCATGAGGCACAAGCAGTTTTGGATAGAGTAGCTAGCCTTCTGCATGAGCGAGGGCTCCTGTTAGCTCCTGCAAAGACTGAGATGGTTGTTTTCTCTCGCACTACGAATATTTGTCAGCCACCTATCAGTCTTGTAGTTGGTGGACAAGTAGTCAGCCCGACAGGGAGTGTTAAGTATCTAGGAGTAGTCCTGGATTCTAGGCTCACCTGGGACCAGCACGTCAGCAGGATCCAAAATAAGTTCCCTGCAAGAACGGCGATTCTGCGGCAATTGGCATGCAGAGGAGTTGTGAGGGGTGCACTCCTTGCGGCGTACAGGACTTTCGTCCGGTCGGTACTGGACTACTCCCTGCCGTTTCTTAGCAGGGTTCGGCGTCATGAGAAATCACTACAAGTGGCGGTGAACATTTGCCTGCGTGTTGTTTCAGGATGTGTTGCATCAACGCCAGTGAGCGCTTTGTGCGTCGAGAGCAACGAGCCTCCTGTAGAGGTGCGTGCTGGGGAATTGTTAGTCATGCTCTGTATACGAAATCTGAGTAGGGGCCAGGATGACCCAGTTGGTAGGATTTTGTTAGATTATGGGAGGTTGAGTGATCGTGCTAGAAGTGTGTTAGGTGAGGCCGGTCGCGGCGTTACCATGCTGCGGCAAATGTCGAACGTGACTACTGTCGCCTGTGCCATGCCACTGAGTCCCTGGACTTGGTGGCACGAGCTGCAGAAAGTCTTTCAGCCTCGAACGGCTGAGTGCGAAGTGTTCTGCGACGCTTCGTTCCTTCCGGCATCGAATATTGGAGGAATAGGAGTAGTTATTCCTTCCTTGAAAATTGAGCGACAACGTGTTGTGCATGATGCGACTTCCAGCACGATGTGTGAGTTGTTGGCGATTTCTGTTGCTCTTGATGTTGTTCTGGATATTCACCTCCCGTCCTTTGTGCTTACGACGGACTCCCAGGTGGCATACCGGCTTCTGCAGAGGTCGTGGGAATGCTTAGATGTCAGGGATCCTGTTGTTTACACGATTGGATGGAAGTTTTGGTTCGCGTTGGGCACGAGTGTTGCCTCCTTCAGGTGGGTCCGTGGCCACAGTGGTAACCCTGGTAATGTTGCGGCTGATGGTGTAGCGCGCGAGGCAGCACGTAATGCCTGCACGCGATTGTATCCAATGGTTTCGGCTCGGACGTTTCGTGTAGTTGTTCCGGCAGTGGTTTCTGGCGCAGTGGCAGGGGATCCGGAAAACGGCGCGTGACGGGAGGACTCTGTTCACGGTGCATCCATTGTGCTCAACCAAGTCAAATCTGGATAAGCTGCTCTACCGAGACGGGAGGATTCTGTCCCGGAGTCGTGTCGGTTTCACAATGTTGCAAGCCTACACATTTAGGTATGGGTGGGTCAATTCCACGTTGTGTAGCATGTGTCAGGTTGCAGAAACGCCTGAGCATGTTCTTGTTGATTGTCGAAAATTTGTTGCAGAACGACAGCGTCTTGCACCCTGGCTGAATGCTCTCCCTATTTATGGGGATCTGTTGTCGCATGTGCATGGTCAGCGCCCTGTCGCTAAGCTACGAGCCATTGCTCTATTTATTGTGGAAACGGGAATAGTTGTCTACGGTCCCCCCACCCCCTCCCCCCTATTTTTCATCCTTGCCTCGCTTGCGGGTGGTGTTGCCGGTTTTGTCCCCACTGGAACTTTCCCTAGATGGGAGAGAGAAGGTGGGCTCGTCGGTAGAACGGAGTGCGATGCGGTGGTGTTGATGAGATGGTGGACTGCCAGCGTTGATCTGACCACTGGAGCGCGTGTGTCGCTGAAAAGGAGGTGGACTTTGTTATTGTTTGTCCTTCGGTGGTTTGGAGTGGTCACTGTGATTGCTATGGTGTTACGGTTTTGTGTGTGTTACAGTAGGTACAGTAGTGTATTTGTCTTTAGGTTTTGGGGCGCATGGCATTAGGCTGAGGCCTCAATAAAATTACAGTATGGTTCACGAAGAGATGGAGTATCTTTTATTGCAAAGGTTTGGTCGTTTTTTTCCCCACCAAATCCAAATTGTTTTTTTTATAGTACGCGAATTCAAAATGAATTATATGCCCCAATACCCGAATAAATTTCTCATTACTGGTTCAATAAGACACATGTTATCTTTTATTCCATAGGAATTGATTAGGTCCTTGCAATTATCATACTGTTACGCTTGTTATTAATTTATTTGAAATGAGAAAATTAGCAAATATGAAAATTATGAATGAGAACATTCATACAATAAAATACCTCCACGAAAAAAGGTGGGGGTGACAATTACACCTGGGATTTTTTGTACGTTCACATGCCTATGAAAGTCGTGATATCCACCCAAAACCAAAACTGGTAAGAGAAGCCGCCAAGTTTACAAAAAGGGTCGGCCTTTCAAAGTAGTGATATCATTCAACCAGGGAAAGGCCACTAAGGTTAATCCTATTAGCCTCTCTGTAATGTGTGATGCAGAGGCAACCCGGACCACTGCACTGTGACTGAGGTTGGCGCTAATGACCAAGCTGTCGACGCGCCATTAAGCCTCATCCTCCCCCTATTAGCCAAGTTAATCGCACCGAATAATACTTTGAACGTTAAATGACAACTTGAAGATTGCTACCGCTAGTAGTAATCTTCTAGTTTTCATTTAACCTTCGAACTATTAGTAGGTATCATTAACTTGGCTAATAGGATTCCTTGGCGGCCTTTCCCTGGTTGAATGATATTACTACTTTGAAAGGCCGACCCGTTTTGTAAACTTGGCGGCTTCTCTTACCAGTTTTGGTTTTGGGTGGATCATTTTAACTTGAGTTGACATTCTTAATAATGCAATGTAACTGCTAACAATGACTGAAATTCATTCTAAACTACTGCCTAGTCAATAATTAAATTAATTATCAATAATTAAATTAATTATTTAACACTCCTAGCTTGCGCGCAACATTCCCACCGACCTGCAGTGCTATGCCACAGGTTCTTAATGGTGTACTTTGTGCGTGAATCTTTGTCCAGATTTGGGTCTTACAAAGTTTTCACAAAATACCTTGGGAGTATTTGACCAAAATACCCGTATCCAGGAGGTCTTCTGCATTCCCCTACGTTGGCAAACTTTTTGAAGCATAAATTACACCACTGGACCACTTTATCCAGCTGTTGCAACCTGCCCAAATTACAACACTAGCTACGGAAATTAAATGTTAATTTCAATAAAATAAATTCTAATACAGTGCCCAATGCGTGCGTATACCGTATTTTCTGCAAGTTACGTTGGTTTGCAAAAGTATTAATTCAAACTTTCTTTTTTGCTAGATATTTCCTAAACGTCGTCGCCATTGATACATAGTGCACAAGATTGTGGGTTCTAACTGAAGTGATCCATTCTAAGAGGACATAACCCCCGAATGATAGACAGCTAGGGACCTGATCTACAGATGACTGGCAGCCAGGTAGGAGGCCCTGGCTGGCTCTTTTATAACATAGCATTGCATGACCATGGTGCACCTGTTCCCAGAGTGCAACTGAACATAATGTATTCACTTGTATAGATACAGGTAGCCTCCTAGTGGCAAGCAAGTAAGACTACAACGTTAGTTGCTAACGCCACCTGAGACACCAGAAACACGTGTGCAAACGTTTCTTTATTTTTAAAATAAATTATTAAAACGAGTTAAAATGCTACTTACCGTAGTAACGACACAGCAATACTGTGAGACAGAGAGCATAACAATAAAACTGATTTCGACCAGAACATTAGTAAACGGAAACTATTTCGTTCCCATGTAGCCAACAGCAATAAACCTATATATTTCTCTTTCTATACCAGTATTTCTTTCCAGTTTGAAGCACCATCCGCAGGGGCACGCTTCATGCACACTATTATAATCATTGAGAATTTGTGTAATTAGAAATAGTACGACGCAAGCATTTGTGAAACAGTTAGTGACTTAATTTGTACCTTGTTTCGCAAATGTTTGCGTCATACTATATCTGATTGCACAAATTCTCGGTGTACATAATAGTGCGCGCGAAGCGCCCCAGCACACACCTGCGGATAGCGTTTCATAATGGAAAGAAATTTAAAAGTAAATAAGCAGAATTAAATAATTTCCGTTGACTAATGGGCTGGTTGAAATCAGGTGCTTTTGTAGGCTCTCCATCCCACAGTATGGGTGAGGCATTACTATGGCTGTGAGTATCATTTTAACATGTTTGATAATTTATTAAATAAATAAATATACGTTTGTGCAGGTTGTCGTTATGATTTTCTGAACCTTAACGACCAACGGATTCAACAGGTAGGTGAATAAAGTCGGTAGCGTGTAAAGTAGCTATTATTATTACCACAGTTCACTCCTCTCCCATATTAATGTTTTATTTTTTCCAATTATTTGGCTGTTATTATTATTATTCTCCCCATATTCTCTGGCGTTTCTGGTTAATTCACTGTGTTGCAGATTATTGTTTTTGTATAATGTTGGCAATACAGAAAAAGCATGCAAAGTACAAAGTATAACCTTCCGCTGCAAAAGTATCGTTTTTAGGTCATTCAACTTGATCACGATCGAAGAGAACACTTTGCTTTCCTCTTTTTTGGGAACTCGAGTGACGCCAGGGAGACAAAATAGTCATCGAGACGTAAAAGCAGAGTTTGTGAAGATTGACATCTCAGGTGGCTCTCTCGACTACTCTTGTCAGGCCAGATTGCCGTTTCTGGTCAGACGTAGGTCTAGCGGCTTTGTCGGACAGTTGAACGGAAGCGGGTAATGCTCGCTACACACCCTTTGTTTTCTTCTCATGGTTTTGAAAAATGTTTCACGTAGTTGTATTCTTTGCTGCTATGCTATTCATATAATATGCTATTTTAAAAATTATTTAGTCCTTTTTAAAGTTTGTAACTACTCTGTCATACGAGAATTTAATTTCTAAGAAAATAACGTCTGAAAAGAGGATAGATACTATGTAGTGTTTTGTTCTCATTTATGTAAATAAATAAATAAAAAAAACTGGGCCAAACATTGAGCTCGTAATCAACCTGATACCAAGTATTTACACAAAATAGAATTTGCAATGAATACGTATTGGACTTTATTTGCACATAACAACAGCACATAATATTCACCAAAAAATTACGGGCAACATAGTCTTACACTACTCAAAAAAAAGTGTGCGGAACAGTAGCCATCTGCCCAGTGATCCTGTGTCTAAACAAGTGAGTTTACAGCCACCCATACTGTTGCAATAGCCAGAGTAATGTCCAAAATCTTTACCATTTGCCACTTGCTGCTGGCCCTGAAAATATAAAGTCTTAAAATTAAAAACTTAAATAAATGGTAGAGGCTCAATTGATTTATTGTCATTCAGTATTCATATCTGGAGCATTTACGTTATTATGAAGACAGTAGAACCCATACGTATCAGGATCAAAAAGTCGTCCTGTAAGTTTATTTCTAGTATTTTTTTCTAAATTTCCAGTGTGATTTGTACATTCCCTGCCAATTCAATTGTTGTTTTTATTCCCTTTGCAATTTAATTTTGGAATTTGTAACCATGATGCAGACGTTTACCACTGTTGGCTTAATTCTTGTTAAGCTTAATTGATGCTGTTTGCTTGTTGGGTTTAAAAAGAGACCATATCTTATGCAGTGTTTTTTCTTCATTTGTATCTCACCAAAGTAAAACAAATGCCCTTTTCTCTCTCTCATTATTTATTAGATACACGGCCATTATTGGAAACCAGCTGTTAATTGGATTAACTAAACAAAAACGGCTTCGCTATTTAGAAAAAAACATTAGAGCTCGTATCCCCATGCCCACAGCTGTGAAAGTACACAAACAAAAACGGATTTGAGTTCGCTCGAACGCACCGAACTATAATCTGAACTACAATTCCAGCGAAGAAGGACTGTTTTTGTTAATTATTATGCCAGAAAGTGAAAGCAGGTTTGAAAGTTATGTTTGTGTGTTTGTGCATGCACGCATAATTTGCGTATTAAACAGGCTTTTTTTGTATAGTTATCTGTGTTTACTGTTTTATATTTCAAGACCGTTTCTTGTGAGCAGCTATGTGTGTATTTTGAGTATATTTATAAATTGTGAAGCAAGAAGACTCCTAGTTAAGGCAGTGTTTGGTGTGTTTTGTGTTTGAAGGTCTTTGTTATAGTTTGTGTGAATAATCACGTGTTTATTTTGTGTATGAATTTTTATCTTTCAATTTTGTAGGCAATTTGCTGTTTACGGCGTCTGTTTTGTATGTGTTTGTGGGTTTAGGTTTTCGTTCTGTTTCATATGCTGTGAGAATTTTGGACAGGATTCAGTCTTTTGGGGGCTCGAGCGCACTGTGGGCCTTTATACTCTTGCTTGTACCGATCTGAGGTTTCTCCGTTCTGTGCTTGGGGTTCTGTTTTTTTTATTCCTGGTAGACACGCGCCGTGGCGTCGAATCTGGCTGGCTTTAGTCTCAAGCATTTTCTCATATCTTGATGGGCCTTGACCTTCAATTGGCAATGTTTCTCCTGCGTTTATGTTCGTAAATGAAGGTATGTGAATTAATGTATTATAGAATGTTATTAATGCATGGATTAATATTTGTGAAAAATGGTGCTTTCCAGTCTTTTTGGAGAAAATCGCTGAAGGGCTCTTGGTATGGCTTTATGCTAATGAGACAGCAGTACTTAATGAGAGCGGGGTGAGGGCGTCGGTATCTCTATCAGTGGGTCAGTGTTGGACGTAACTCTTTTCGGGTGGACTGGTAGTAGAGAGGAGGAGCGAGGACACTTATTAATGGGCTCTGGACTATTCTTCTTGCCGTTGGCTGAACCACTGAGCTGTAATCTGGGTCTTCTGTGAGAGTGGAAACCAGGGTCTCGAGAAAATAGACGGATGTCAGCCCAATTCTACCCGTTCAAAGATGCCAAAGTTCCTTTTCGTACGGGTGCGTCCACCTCATACTCCTCCCGTAATATGCCACCTCTACCCATGCTTGCTTGTATGTTGTCTCACTCGTTCACTTTCCTAACGTAAGTTGATGCAATATCAAATACCGTACTTTTTTAGTTCACTTTCGGAACCTCCTAACTGGAAATTAATCGATATAAAATTCTATAAAGCCATGTTTTGGAGAGTCCAGAAGAAGGATGTGCTGTGCGCTTGAGTGCCAATAAGCCTAACAATTTTCTAACAGGTGTTGGGAATAGGAAATTAGTGTACTGGATCTTAGTCGAATTATGAAATAAGCCGTAATTTTGGAACTGAGTCATTCTCCTGGAAAGCCTTACCCGTCTAAATCCAACATTGCTTAAATTTGGCTAATGTATTAATTCCTGTGTATTTTCCTTGTTTCTCGGAGCTGAAAGGATACAGTATACCTAATTCGGGAGGACGCATTACAGCAAGGAACGCCGCTGAGTTTTTTTTTCTCCTCGCCTTGAAGCGTAGGCCATGCAGCAAAGCCATCCGTCTTTTGCAAGAGTTGTTGCAAGCACCCCTGTGAAAGACAAGAAGCCATCCAATCGTTTTATTGTTACATATTAATTTTATTTGAGTAGTATTTTAGGAAGGTTAACTTTTTTCATGTAAGAATTTTTTTTTGAATGCTATACCAATTGTGTACTATAAGAAACTCTTGAATCTGGATTATCAAATACTGAATAATTACGTTTTTAATATTTTAATGATGCTGGTCATTCCAATAAATCCAAAATATGTGAATTAAGTTTTTTTTATTTCTTCTTCCTTCAGATGGTTTCTCCGTAGGCTTGAAACAATACATGTCTTCATTTTCAGCAACCACCCAGTTATTTTTTTCCAGAGGTTGTATAATTATGAGTTGCCAGAAACTTCGTTCCTTCTGAGGAAGGATTTTGCTTGAACCTCTTCGCACCACCCCGCCCCTTCCGGGGCGAGAATTATCCTCCTTGTAAAACTGACGGCCGTATATGAGTGAATTTGTATGTTCCTGGAGAGTATTGGTTACAGTGGGAAACTGAAGGCACTAAAATTCTTCACGAGTAATTTTTTCCCGCTCCCCCACGCAAAAATCGTAACATAGGCCCTATGGGGGCATGTTAGAGCGGTGGTGGACTATCACCTTCCGTTTCTTACGATGACACGTCACCTTCTCCGCGCCATTCAGGTGTTTCTCAATGACTGCCTGAAGGTTGTCACTGGTTGTTTGGTTTCCACCCCAGTACAGGCGCTGTGGGTGGAAGTGGGTGAGCCACCTGTTTGCCTTCGTGCAGACGAGTTATTAATTTTTCTCTGCCTGCGCAACGTTGGACATGCCGCTTTGGACCCAGTCGCCCGCGTTCTACGAGACTATTCCACCCTCAGTCAGAGAGAGTGTCGGAACCTGGTAGTTGCGTGGCGCGGAATGATGCTCTTAGCAGACCTGAGTCTCGTACACACCATAAACATTCTATCCATTTGTCCGCCTTATACCTGGCTCTGGAGCCCCTTTGTCGGGGCAGTATTTCTGTCCAGCAGTGCAACGTCGTGTCGCATATTTTGTGATGCATCATACCAGGCACATAGTGGGACAAAGGGGTATAGGTGTGTTCATTCCTAGTTTGAAAGTACAAGTCCGGCGTGCGCTCAGTCTCATTGCTTCCAGTTACATGTGCGAGCTCGTGGCTATATCTGTCGTGCTAGACATTGCAATGGATTTTCGGCTGCATGATTTTGTTATTGTGACAGACTCTAAGTCTTGTTTGTCTTCTATCCAGAGCAGCATTGAATCGCTGTGGATAAATGACCCCATGATCTACTCGGTGTGTTGGAAGCTGTGGGGTTCTTTGCCTTTCAGTGTCCCAAGCTTGGACTGGGTGAAAGGTCACTGTGGTGACAGTGGGAACGAACTTGCTGATATTAATGCCAAATCGGCTGTCTCATTGGCCTCATGTAGTGTCTCTCTGGTTCGTTCTGTCAGTTCGTACCGTGTGACTCAGAGACAGGACGTTACGCAAATGAATGAGTGGGCTAGTGCAACAACAGGCCGAGTTCTCTATAGTATGCATCCGACTTGCTCGTATGACCCCTTGCTTAATGATCTACCGTACTGGGTGGCGCGTTCTTTGTCCCGCCTCAGGACAGGGCACTCGCTTCTCCCGGCTGACAGTCAGCAGCTGGGATGGAGTATGTCTGCTGCCTGTGAGTATGGCGACGTTGGCAGAGTGACTCATTTTTTGCTCCACTGTGCAATCCTTGCTAGAGCCCGAGCGCTGATAGTGCGGTAGAGAGAGTCAAGCATGTGACTTGTGGAGCTTCTTCAGGCGAGGAGCAGAAGTGGAGATGAAAAGCGATTACGAGAAGCTGTGACGTTTGTGAAGGTGGCTGGCCTTCGCCTATGACACCTGGGTGCCTCTTCTCCAACAGTGTATGTGGGATGAGTTTGAGTACAGGATATGTTCATGCACCAGAGCCACAGCAGAATCATGAACTAGTGTGCTAAAGTGGGAGTGGAAGTTGACTCGTTCTTAGGAATTGTGGATACAGTGCAGTTAAGCATGGCAGTCTATTGGAAGTGAGTTTATGTATTACGGTCATACGGCTAAGGCCACAATAAAAGCTCATTCCTCCTCGTGTCCAATTTCTGAAAATTCTCGTGCGCAAACGAACTTTAATATAACTGAACAAAAAACGGCCTCGCCATTTAGAAAAAAAAAACTTTAGAGTTCGTATCCCCATAGTCTCACAGCCGTGAAGGTACACGAATAAAAACGGATTAGCCTTCGTTTGAACGCAACGAACTCTAATTTGAACTCCAAAACCAAGGAACAAGAACTGTTTTTGATCAATGGTTATGTCAGAAAGAAGGTCTGTTTCGTGTGAGTGGGAATATGTGTATTTTGGGTGCATTTAATGTGAAACAAGCAGACTCCTAGTTAAGGCAGTTTTTTGCCTGTGTTTGTGTTTGAAGGTAGTTTGAGGTTGTTATTTCTAGTTTGTTTGAGTAATTAGGTGTTCAATTTGTGTATGCATTTGTATCTTTCAATTTTGTAGCGTTTTGCTGTTTATGGCGTTTATTTTGTGTGTGTTTGTGGGTTTAGGTTTTGCGAATTTGAGTTCAAATTATAGTTCGTTGCGTTCGAGTGAACCCTAATTTGTTTTTATTCGTGTAGCTTCACGGCTGTGATTATGGGGCTACAAGCTCTAATGTTTTTTTCTAAACGGGGAATCCGTGTTTTGTTCATTAAATTTGTTGGCTTTTTTCGTTTCCTTTTTATTGGAAGTGTTACGGCGTAGTCTATCATTTGTACAGTATGTACACTGTGCACCCAATTTTGTTTGCGAAAAAACTTGGCATTAGAAATGCGTATAATTAGGTTCTTGTTCCGCCCAAGCTTCGTCCCATGTCTATTATTTTATGGCAACGCACTATCGTGTGTCTAGATTTAGCATGTGTCATCTTGATGGGCAGTTGGTTTTCCATTGTTGCAGCCAGATGCAATATCGTGGCAAACAATTGCGGAAACTATTCAACTGGCTTCCCGAAACCCGAATTGAAGAACTAAATCATTCAGTTGTTTTGGTCGCCCAATAAGAGAAATCGCACCATACGGTTTAAATATTGAAGATTTAAGCGAACACCGGGACAGTTTCACTTTGGGTAGCGCTGGAAGGCCGAGAATGCTAACTTCAATAAGATAAAACGACAATGTTACTTTCCCCGTGCCCAAGCATCGTTGCATCTTGTTCTAATCCTTCTTTTCCACCTCGTCTCTTTATTGTACCATTGTTATACGTTGCAGCATTGCGACATTTTCATATTGCTCCGCCTCTGCCTCCTCTGCTGCCTCCGGTCAAGTTTTTTGAAATTCTCTTGCATAAACAAACTGTAATATACACGGCCGGGTAGCGGCCAAATGATCATCAGAGAACTGGCCATTACGTATTGGAAACTATGGAAACCGGCCATTATTGGTAACCCAGCCATTGTTGGAAACCACCTGTTATTGGGCCTATCTTTTATCAGTATTGTAAAAATGCATGTTTGTTATTTTCTTGTCGGTTATATTTAAACAAGCGATGCAGCGACTACCGAATAGAATCGACCTTCTGTAGAATTCCGCAACTTTCGAAACTGTGCTCTCCTCCATCACGTACAGCAACAGTAAACCCTAGCTTAATTGTCAGCTTTTAGTTATAATTATTACTGGCAATTTTAATTTCATAAGTAGCAGCTATCAGAGTTGGGTTCGAGAGTACGCTCATTTATTTATGCAACACGGAGCAGAGATTCGACGTTGCTATGGTAACGTGATTTAAGGCCTACTTTTCAGCTTTTAGGCCTATTTTTTTTTACCTGCAATCTTAACTTCGTAAATAGCAGCTAACGGGGAGAATTTGGTCGAGAGTAGGTTTAACATCCATGCAACACGTCATCGACACTCTTTTTAATGAAGCTATTGTGTGTCGTTAACGAAATCTTTTTGTTTCGTGTGGTTGCGCGTTTTCCTGTATTGTTTGATTGCCGTTTCTAGATTTTGGTTTTTAGTTCGCATTTTATTTGTTTCTTTTATGATGAGTTAATGTAGTGTCGGTTGCGGGGCTGTTGACCTTTAAGTGTAATGCTCCTAATATACTAAACCAAACAAATAGGATCTATTGAAATCTGGTCATTGTTGGAGGCCAGATCATTATTGCAACGTAAAAACTAGAGATTGCTGTTGCAGTAAGTGATAGAGGTGCGCACCTCAATAGTTTAAATATGATTATTACATTGAGTTACAGTGTGAATGCCTGCTTGCGAACTGTGACGGGCTGCCTGGTTTAGACCTCAGTGCAGGCCCTCTTCATGTCATGGCATTAGAGTTGCTGTGCTCGTTTGAGTTGCGCAACACCAGCTCAGGGGCGGTGAGGCTAGTGTAGGGAGGGTCTTGTTTGATTACGCTGCCCTCTCGTCGAGCGTGTTGGCCATGCTAGGGCCTCTGGAAAGTGCTTCAGAATCTCTCCACAGGGATGGTTCTGTGTCAGCGCAGAGTGTCTCCCGCATCAGTCCCTTCTGTCCGTGGGTTCCTCCCCTGTCCTCTGTCACAAAGATTGTGACGTGTACTGTGTTGCTTCTTACGATGGTGCCGAGTTGTTGGAAGGGAATGGTGTTGTGATTCCTGCATTGTAAATCTCTCTTGGTAGGGGTCTTCAGGTGGTTTGCTCGAGTACTATGTGTGAGCTCTGCGCGATTGCGGTCGCTCTTGACGTCACATTGGACGTCGCTTCCATCCTTTGCCACGGACTCGCTCGGTGGCATAGCATCTGTTAAGAGAGCTGTCCTGACTCTGGACTTAAGGGAACCGGTTCTTCCAGAGATTTGCCTGAAACTCCGGGCCATTACCTGTGTGGGGGTTGTCAACTCCAGGTGGGTGAAGGGGCATAGTGTGGTCCTGGGAAATGACCACGCTGATGGTGTTGCCAGAGGCATGGTGGGCGTGGCTGAGAACTTTATTGTGCCCGAGTTGCTCCCCCATTCGAGGCGTTCCACTCTGCGGTACTAGTGCCTGAAGGGGATGTGGGCTGGGCCGCTACCACAACGTGCAGCGAGCTTTTCGTGCATCAGCCTCACTGCTCTTTGCAGTCGCCATTGGACAGCATGGGTTTTGCTGCGAGCAGGGCTTTTTCGTGTCTGCACACATGGCACTCCCTTCTGGCCGCTCATCGGTTTAGGCTGGGCTGGTCGAGATCGGATGGGTGTTGTTACTGCGGTCTTCCACAGACCCCTGAACACTTTCTCGTTGCGTGCATGCCTCTGCTGGCTCATCGTTCCACCTGGTTTGATCTCTTGCATGTGGACGCATATATGGGGGTCTCCTTGCAATTGGTAGGTACCCTAATGTGCATGTGAAACTTCAGGCTGTTGCCATTTATGTTCTGATGTCAGAGTGTGTGACTGGCTCCAGCTCCACCTCCGACGTCCGTACCGCTGCCAGCAGGGGATGTTTTGCGTTTTTTTGCATTTCTGTATTTCGTGTATTTAGTGTATCACATATTAGTTTATAGCGTATCACACTTTAGTTTATAGTGCATCACATATTAGTTTCTACCAAAGTGAACACTGTAAATGACACTGAAGCAAGCAACTGAATCCAACATCGATCTTATGAGAGCTCCTGGAATCAGGATAGTACTGCACGAGATTTGCTGCAGTAATGATACAAAAATAAGCGACTGTATCATTTCAAAGCGTGTGAAATTTGCAGTAATAGTGTTTTCACCACTTGTAATTATTTTCTTCATTCTTCACAGTTACAGATCTTTCACTGTAGTGTATAATGAAAATGGCATTGCATTGTTCATGTTTTTCTCAGGTTCACTTGCCTTACAGCTAGGGGTTCCATTGTGAGGCTCTTTCTCAGCACGAGACTACCGACTCACAGTTGAGTTTTCTATGGTCTTTATTGCACATATTCATAACACTTTTGGCTCGAACCTTCGTGCACGTGGTTCGATGCATCTCCATTATCCACACGCTCACACGCAGCACTACCACTTACGATCAAATTGGGAGGTGTGCCGCCCTGGGCGTGCAGTGGTGGCGAGTGCACCATCACAGGCCCCCCCCCCCCCCCCCCCTTCTGCAGAGGTACATACCAGTTCAGGCGAAACAAGAAAATGGGATACAACATTTTACAAAGTTTGTTAAAAAGTAGTAGCATGCATCTTTGGAGTAGATATAGGATAGGCGTGAGAGTGCTGCACGGGAAAAGTTCAAATCTCGCGAAACACTTGAAAAGATTAACATGAATGAGATCACAGATCACTCAACCAGGAAATGTCCTGATCCGACTTAGTCCGTAGAAATTTGAAGAGTTACGCCCGAGGGATGCCTTGATGCGACTTAGTTCATTTGAAACGCACGCAGAAGATATGCACCCGAGGTAAACCTCGGTGCGGCTTAGTCCACACCAAGATGCACTGTTGTTGTGCTGCCAAGGGAGGCTCTAGTGCGACTTAGTCCTTCGTGTTGAGTTGGTATAGCCTGTGCACAGGACACCACACGGTATACTATGGCTTACTGCAAGGTTGGAATAGCTCCCAACGATTATGTCGGTTCAGCACAGCTTCCGACTTCAGCTCGGCAACACCATCACTGCACGCAGAACCTTGTCCAGCTGCTAACAACTCTGCGTCCTGATTTTCAGTGAAACAGCTTGGTGGTAAGCGTGCAAATGAAGAGGTGAATCTTATTTGGCCAAGATTGCTACTTTTACTCCATCCCCAACACATTCGTTAGGCATTTTTTTCCGTATGCCCACCCATCCATGTCTTTACAGATTTCACTGGTCATCAGCTCATTCAACGTACTCATCATTCAAACAATGCCTCACATCACCTGGTTACTCAGAATTGCCATCATCACATTCAGTTGAGCTACTCCTGTATCCAAACTCTCACGGTTCGACTAATAATGCAGAACCGTCCACTCAAGGGCCGACAGTCCCGCAACAGGGTGCTGGGTGACCACGTCTTCCGCAGATGATGGTTGCTCGTCCTCCTCATCATCGTCATTGTCAGGGAATAGGAGAGGGTAATTGTCCTCGAAGAGGTGTCGATCTTGCAGCCACCTGCATGGTTCTTTCCTCATTCCAATGCACCAAGTTGCGTAAGAGGAGCGATCATTTTCTCGTTGACCTTGCGTACGTCTACCAACTTCCTGAAGTGCTGCAATATGTACGTTCCCTTCAGAGTTTCTTCGAGAATGCGAAATGGGCCGTCGAAGTCTGGCTGTAACTCCCTTGTTCTTCCTTTCGGTGGAATTTTCGAAGGAGGGACTCTGAATGGTCTTCTGGGATGCCTTTGGACTGCACAATATCGATCCTGTACCTGGCAGGTGGATGAATGAAGCGCTTTGGTCGTCCTTCACTGATGCTTGCATCTGGTAGCGCATCACCATCGTTGCTCTCAAACTGACTTCCTTCACTTTCTTAGTCGCCGCCTTAGTTATCATCCTGTGGTTGATTTTCATCTGATTCCTCGCTGACTGGCTCATCAGTGATTGCTTCATCATTCTTGGCGGTGCTTTCGTCTGCATCCGAGTCTGTGCCCTCGTCTTGGCCCTGTTCCTGAGGGTTCTCCGGTGGATGGTAGATCGTTCCAGGTTGGTCCATGCTACCCCTGTGATACATCCTTTCTGGGTCAAAGAAGGGCTGCATTTATTAGAAGTTGTAGGTCTTGCTGAACAAGAGAAGCCCAAAGTGCACATGTGTAATCAACACTACCCGGGGTTTCGAGCTGACACAAGCTCATTTTCAAGGGAATAAAACCAAAATACACTTAAAATTACATAAACGTGCAAACAGACAGCCGATTACAGGCAAAACTGCCTAAGTCAACAACAATTCGAACAAATTTAAAAATGGAGAATAAAAAAAATTTTAAAATTTTAAAAATGTAATAAGAGGAAGAGGAGAGTGATCTCTTTGTGGACAAGAAGAAGTGGCGAAAATTGAGTGCAGTCAGAGATTTATTTAGTTTCCCTGGTGGTGATGGTGTCAAACAGTTATTTTTATAGTACCTTGGTGTCGGAATTTGGTAACAGAGTGCTCTTTGAGGAATGCTAAGTATTTGTTGTCATTAGGGAGCAGATGATTGTGACCTGTGGGTTGTGCAAGGCGATGCACAGAGTTTCAAGGTTAAGCCTTTACGAATCTTCCCGGAAACTGTTTCATGTTGGCCTCTTCATTCGCTTGATGACGCGTTGGAATTTCTTCATGAAAACGATTCCTAAAATGACGTCATCTGCCAGTTCTTCGAACACTATGAATTTCATTTTCAGGTGTTGACATTCTAGCTGAAATGGTAGGTAGGCTACCCCCACAGGACTGATTGACGACCCATAAGCAAGATTGAAGTCTTCACCTCCGTATGGACGGAGTTTGTGTTTCGGATAGACCGTGTCGAACCATACCTTGCTCATGTGTGAACCTCCTATCCACTGTCTACTGTTGCTAACTTGCTCCACATACTCATGTGCACAGGTATGGTGTACAGAGCTTTTACTCCCGATGTTGAAAACAAGATCGGTTGTTTCTCCATGGGTGGATTCTTGCAGTTTGCATGAAAATGTTCCAACTGGCCACAGTTCCAGCAGTTGATCCCTTTTTCTAGTCCTTCCAAACACTTCTAGACTGAGACAAATCCGGTCTTGAGTTCCCACTTCGGTGTTGACGGCTGACAGCTGTTGCTCCATAGGAGTGGTCTTCCTGATGAGGTGGCTCAGATGCACCGTAGCTATACTGCTATCGGCTTTCCTATCTGACTCCTTGCTGTCCTGTTGACCTTGTTCAGATTCCTGGCATTGCAGAGCGACTCTTACGACTTGCTGGTTCCTAGATGGTGCTACGGTTGATCTGCCTCCATCGCTGCTTCCACCATTGCTGCTGGCAGAATTTCCTTGCTTCCCAAGTCTGCTCTGCTCGGTCGAGTTGCTTGAGTGCTGGGTAATAAACTTTTTTCCACCATGCACAATGTAAGATGAAATACTTTCCACACCTTTAATCAGCTTTGCGGGCACTTAACATCTTGCGGGTTCTGTCGGGCACTTCATGGGGTGCCGATCGCGCTGCCATGTTGCGCCTCTACAGATCCCTTGTCCGCATCAAACTTGATTTTGCGTGCATGGTGTATGGTTCGGCTAGTGGTTCGACTCTCCAGATGTTGGACACTGTGCATCACAGTGGCCTGCGTGTGGCGACTGGGGCTTTTCGAACTTCTCCAGTGGTCAGCCTCTATGCTGAGGCCTCGGAGCCACCTTTGGCCATTCGTCGGCGACAGCTTGCCATTCAGTATGCTGTGCGTTTGCGTGCTGTGCAATCCAGTCCTGCTTGGTCCATGGTTTTTGGGCCAGACTTGCGAGTCGGTAGACGCAGGGTGGGTAAGGGTGATTTCCGCGATAGGCTCCAGCAGTCCTGTCAGGAGATAGCCTTTGAAATGCCCTGCGTCTTGAGGCTTGGGAGAATGCCAGTTGCCCCTTGGCTTGTCCCAGGTGGCAGTTTCATTTTTGCTCTGGCGTCCCTCCCGAAGGGTTCCACTCTACCAGCAAGGTACTTACAGGAGTTCCGGCGGCTGAGTTCTCAGTACGCCGGTTATCAGCGCCTGTTTACTGATGGGTCGAAGTCCGACGTTGGCGTGGCGTGTGCTTGTGTGTGTAAGGGTGTAACGGTTGCCCATCGCCTTCCATCAGGCTACTCTGTGTTCTCTGCAGAGCTTTTGGCTCTTGGTTTGGCGGTGGAATGGATCCTTGACCTTCAGGGCACGCATTTCATTGTCTTTAGTGATTCCATGAGTGCCCTGGAGTCCTTGGCGAATTACAATCCTCGGAACCCCTTGACACAACGTGTCCAAGCTTTGCTTTCCCGCTTGCCTAGCCAGCGGAAAACCGTGCTTTTCTGCTGGATCCCGGGCCATGTTGGGATAGCAGGGAATGAACAAGCTGATTCTGCTGCGAAAGGGGCCCTTTCTGGCCCTCTCGATAGGGATCTCAGCCTTGTTCCCTCAGATGCCTTTCCAACTCTGCGTCTGAGGTTACACGCTTTTTGGCAAACCTTGTGGGACAGACAGGACGGTAATAAGTTACGGGCCATTAAAGGCACTGTCGAGGAGTGGCACTCGGCGTGTCGCCGCAGTCGCCGTGAGGAGGTTGTGTTGGCCCGTTTGCGAATTGGTCACACCCGACTTACTCACTGTTTCCTTTTGCGGGGGGTTGACCCTCCTGAATGTTCTTGGTGTCGACGGCCACTTACGGTCCGGCACTTACTTGTTGATTGTCGCCATCTTGATGGGGTTCGTCGTCGGTTCCATCTTCCGCATGACATTGCGCGTCAGTTGGGCGATAAGTCTGTCCTCCTGTCCGGTGTTTTTCAAT
>JAHWFP010204491.1:45112-64725 GCA_023313725.1 Lithobius niger | reverse complement strand
CGAGTCAATCGGGATGGGAGGATGATTTCGAGTGAAGCAGGGTTACAGAATACCATCGGTTACTCATGCACGGTTTGGAGTCAGGTCCTAAATCACCTGTTCTGAGTCCTGAGTACGAAAAAATTGACACCTGGTTCCGGTTCGAGTCAGGACACCTGAGCTTGTGACAGTAGCAAAATCAGGGAAAGGGAGTGGGTGCAAATGTCCTCCCCCACTCCTCCCGCAGTAATTTAGGGTTAAATTTGGTAATAGTAGAAAAATAAGGTATTTATTATAACTGTTAAAAGTAAACTAGGGAAACCTTGGTTCCCATATTAACGTTACGTTTTATTCTTATGTTCCCTTGTTTACTCTTTTTTATCCTTTTGTATACCCAATGTATTCTTATGTACTCTCATGGGCGCTTGTTGTACCCTTTTGTACTCTTTTGCACCCTTACGTAATCTCTATTACCCCGATGTACCTTTTCATATTCTGCTGTAAGCTTTTTGTACCCAGCACCCTACATACACTTTCGTACCCGTTTGTTCCCATTCGTACCCTGAGTACTTTCGCCTCTATATCCTTTTGTCCTTTTGTATGCTTACATATCTTTTCATCTTTTCATACCCTTACATTATCTTCTTGTACCTTTTCCAATCCTTACGTGCCCTTTCATATGCTTTTGTATCCCTAAACACCCTTACGTATTCTTTGTCACCCTATGTAGACTTTTGTTCCTTTTTGTACCATTGTGTATTCTTTCTTACCTCTTTTGTACCATGTGTACCCTGTGTACCGTTTCATACTATTTTCTACACATTCGTTTAAATTCGTACCTTGTGTACCCTTTGTACCCTTTTGATCCTTTCTACCCTTTCTTATCCTTAAGCACCTTGTGTATCCTTTCGCACCTTTTTCTACCCTTCTGTCCTCTTTTATACCCTTTATACCCTTTTCTACCATTTGTACCATTTTGTATCTTTGTACCTTTTTCTACGTTTTCGTACCGTAGCACCTTTCGTACCCTTACGCACCCTTTACAACTTTTCATAGCCTTTTCTATCGTTTTGTACTGTTATTAAGTAACGTTTATATCATTTCGTGTCCTTTTACACCCTATGTACCCTTATGCACCCTTATGTGTACCCTTTCATACCCTTATTACCCTATGTATCCTTTTACAACCTTTGGTGCCTTTTTCTACCTTTTTCTGCCCTCTGTATCCTTATACACCCCTTGTAACCTTTCGCACCCTTTTCGTACCAGTTTCTACCCTTATGCGCGCTTCGTACTCTTCAGTACCCTTTTTTACCCTTTAGTACCCTATATATCCTTTTGCATCCTTTGGTAACTTTTCTACCCTTTCGTACCCTCCCTATCATTATGCACCCTTTGTAACATTTTGTACTCTTTTTTTACCTTTATGCACCCTTTGTACCTTTAAATGCCCTTTCTTTACCCTTTCCCTAGCCTTATGCCTTATGCACCCTTTGTACCCTACGTACCCTTTTCTACCCTTTCGTACCCTTTTCTACCCTTTAATACCCTTTGTATCATTTTTGCACCCTTTGGTAACCTTATTTACTCTTTCGTACTCTCTGTCTCCTTATGAGGGGGGGGGGGGATTGAGGCTTAATGGCGCGTCGACAACTTGGTCATTAGCGCCAACCTCAGTCACAGTGCAGTGGTCCGGGTTGCCACTGCACCACACATTACAGAGACGTTATTCAAACCCCTAATCTAAATCTTGTCATACATCTGTACCTCCTGCAAAAATGAACCTCCTTATGAACCTTTTGTAATCTTTCGTACCCTTTTGTACCCTTAAGCACTCTTTGTACCCTTTAGTACTCTTTTCTATCCTTTCTTATCCTCATGCATCCTTTATAACCTTTCGTACCCTTTTCTATTCTTATGCACCGTTTGTACCATTTAATGCCCTTTTCTACCCTATGTATCTTTATGCATCCTCTGTACCGTTTCGTACCCTATTATATATACCCTTACTTTCTTTACCCTTTATTTATTTACCCTTTATTTGCTCTTTCGTTTACATTTTGGTTTGTGATTTTATGTACCCTTATGTACTCCTTTGTGCCCTTATGTACCATTATGTACCCTTACTTTCTTTACTCCTTATTTATTTGTTTTTTATTTCCTCTTTCATTTGCATTTTGGTTTGCATATTTTATCTCATGAGTTATAAGCGTGTCAAATATCTACACGAACCATGTTGGATGGATACTTTCATCCTACGTTTTAGCTTAACGATGTTACTAAACGATAAAATTCTGAAATTGGCCTTTTAAATATTTCGAAGGAACTCGAATTAGTGCAAATGAGTTGTTTCTTACGGAGGCATGCATCGGTCGGCGCACTCCTCGCCATGTCAGTGGCTTACTTTATTTTGTTGGCTCAAGGCGTCACTCGCGAGTTATTTCTCAGTTAGCATTGCTGTTGCTCATGATCATACTTCGCTCGCTTACGGTATTAATAATGTCGATTTATATATCTATTTTCTTAAAACTATAGCTTACTAAGAATCTCACTTCCTATAATACCCCTCAGTTAAATTCTGAGGCCCCATTTTGTATTCTATTTTTTTTGTGACCCGGCCTCCCCCCCCCCCAACCCCCAGAGAAATTTCTTAGGTTCCCTGATTTCACTTGCAAAAATGGTAAGTATCTTGCAATAATTAAGTTCGGTCTAAAGTGACTTAGCATGACGCAACTGTGCCGAATTTAATCCATCAGTATCACCGAATAGACGAAGCTACCAAACAATACTAGTGTAATCAATTACAACATCGTGTAACTTTTAGTTGCTTATTTTATTACAAAAAAAGAGGCTGTTCTATTACCAAAACAAAATTATTACAGTTTCAAAAATAATAAATTCAATGAACTGTATAGAGATTGGAATTTTATTGAGGCGATAAAATATTTTAGTAAGACATTTATAAAACGATTTTCATGATCTAGGTTTTTTGACGTGAATTATGCCTGAAGACCCAATTTACTGGCAATCCGCGGGTACTTTTCTCTACAATACCTTACAGCAAATTGACCGTACTGCCACCTCCAACAGCTAAGATACCTAGCACTCCAACCAAGAGCCGTTTAGTAGAGAGATTTGACGTAAAACATATTTCAACAACTATATACTATTTTCCATTACTGCAATTATGGAAATTATTAGAAATGGCTTTTCTTTCCAAATTTGACGTCCTTGTTTTTTTTTTCTTATACATTCACAATAACGAATTCGAAAATTTACTCGTAATTTTATATATAAATGAGTTAATTTCGCAATTTGTTTAGCGTCTTCATAAATAACCACTTTTTTTTTTAGCCAAATCAGTTAAATGGCAGTAATGATAGCGTGTGCCCATTCAGTCAAATAAACCATTCCAGACTTATTGGCTGCTATTACAGAAGGCGACAAACATAGTGAACAGACTTCATAAAAGGCATTTCCTTTTTTTTTCCTCCGCGATTCAGAAAACACTCGGAAGAGGAGAGAGGGGCGTGACTCCGTCTCGGTCGTATAATGGTAGGGCATGAGGGGGGGGGGGGGGGGGGCTGTCGATTCGGAAGGGCGCTTCTCCAAAGCCATGAAGTTGCGTTCGAAAATGGCAGCGATCAATTCGGCCTCTCGTGCGCGTGAGAGCCTCTTTCTCGCGATCGCGACTTGATCGCACGAATTACTGACGCTAGACTCGGGGAACGACCTCCCCCAACCCCCTTTCTCCTGCCCCCATCAACCTCACCACAATGAGGAAAGACAGTGGCAAAAGAAAAGGCCAAGTTTGGGCAGGATTATGACAAAGGGGAAGAAACAACCAACCAAGATATGAACTCTTGAGCACCGAAGACGGTATGAGTTCCTCATGTGGCCCTGAAATGTCTTACATGGTTAACACATTATATTCGGCTAATTTTGTAAATAACAGGAGTATATGAAGAAGGAGTCAAGAAGTGTAACTTTATTACTGATGCTCGTGTCACCAAAGACTACCAAATGGTATTTATTCTTATACACGAAGTTAAAAATGTCTAATGTAGTTATATTGTTCCATACTGTTCATCTTTCTATTTTGTAGTTGTTTCCACTCAGCTGGCTTCAAAATGATCTTGACCTATTTTTAACGCTGTTACGCAGCCTACTAGTTCATACATAACTCTATCATATTGATTCTTGATTTAGATGTTTAATTAGTTTTGTTTATTTTTTGCTTTACTTTTGCTTTGGTAGCTGGTAAGAACGGCATTCATCCGTCGGCGTTCCCGTCGTCAGAGCCATCGACTGCCTTCTTTTATTCGGATTGCAGAAGTTGCCACTGCTCATACCTCGCTTACTTACCTTATTTCTAATGCAGATTTATTTATTTATTTTATAATACAGGCTATTAAATTGCTATTTAATAAAGTATTATTTTTAATATGGAACAACCTCCAGCCCTGTAAGGTTCAGCTTGGGCGATTGGATCTTGTAAATAAAGTTAGAAGAATGTTAACGTCAGCTGATTCATTGTACTGTGAGAGTTAGTTGTATCACTTGATTCTCTCCATTTTTCAAATCGTAGCCAGTTTATTGACAAACTTATGTGGAAAATGTTTAATGAATGCAGTTATGAATTCAAAAATTATAGTGGAAAAAACACAAACACCAAAAATCTTAGTTGAAGTGCAAAGTATACGAAGTTGGAATAAAAAAAATGATGGGCTTAAAAAAAAAGGAATTATAAAAGGCCCTTTTTAATTAACGTTTCCTGAAATATAAAGCTTCTGTCTATGGGGATATTTTTAAAATTATAATTTGTATTTTTATTACACACTGTCCATCTGCTTGCATTTGATTTAATTATCAGCTGTTTATTTTCCATAAATGTTGAAGCTAATTTTACGCCGTCACTGAAAAGTTTCATTTTATTTGATCTGCATGAATTCTTAATTATTTATTTGTTTTATATTGACCGCAAGTTCTCTTAGTTTATCATAATTTCAAGATTCACTATGCAAGTTTAGCAATTTTCGTTCAATTTGGGCAAATTTTCTGGCAGTTTTGAAGTTTATTATAACTTTTCACCATTTTCTTAAAAAATATTTTCTTAGATGATAATTAAATCACACGAACACTAAACAATTTTGGCAATTTTTCTAGAGTTTTCTTTTTTTTTTTGCAGTTGTTTATTTAATTATGTTAAGTAAATAAATTTGTGATAAAAACGAAAGAAAAACGATTCTGCTGTATCCTAGGAGCAGATAGTCTTAGGGGCGTTTTTTTCCAGGAGGCGAACGTTGGGGATATTTCTTCCTGGAGGCGTTTTGTTGGGAACATTTTTTACTGGAGACTTTTTGTTGGGGGCGTTTTTTCCTGGAGACGTTTTGTTGGAGTTTTTTTTTTAGGAGGCATTTTGTTGACGTTTGTTTTTCCTGGAGGCATTTTGTTGGGGGCGTTTTTTCCTGGTAGCGTTTTGTCAAGGGTTTTTTTTTACTGGAAGTATTTTGTTGGATCCGTTCTTCCTGGAGGCGTTTTGTTGGGTTTGTTTTTTCCTGGAGGCGTTTCCTTGGGAGCGTTTTTCCTGGAGGCGTTTTGTTGGGGATCTGTTTTCCAGGAGGCTTTTGTTGGCGACGATTTTTCCAGGAGGCATTTTGTTGGGGGCGTTTTTCCTAGAGGCGTTTTATTGGGGACTCCTTTCATGGAGGCATTTTTTTGGGGACTTTTTTCCTGGAGGCATTTTGTTGGGGATCTTTTTTTCCAGGAGGCTTTTTTTGGCGACCAAAATCATTACTTATACATCATCATAATCATAAAAGATGCACAGGACTGATGACGTCATGTTTTTTTCTAGTCACAATATTTTCATGCAAACAGGAATAGGCCCTGGATCTAACTAAATCTAATGAAAGCTTGGGCGACTGCTAACGGTAAATCACAGTATTTTCATGCAAACGAAAATTCACAACAATGCTCTCCAAAACTGGCCATAAAAGGGGGGGGGGGGCGGCCCAGTTTAATTAACTAGAGCAGCACCCCGTATATGGCCGATTTTTTATAGCATTGTTTTGATTTCATGAAAATACTGTAATTTCCCGTTAAAAGTCGCCCACGCTTTCATTAGATTTAGCTGGACGCAGGGTTAAGAGACATAACAGTCTAGATCCCGTTTGCATGAAAATATTCAACAGAATAAAGATTAGCGAGATTCCCACTGCCGATGTCAATAAAATAAAGATTATCGAGATTCCCACTGCTGACACTCACACACATACATGTAATTTCCCGTTAGCAGTCGCCCAAGCTTTCATAAGATTTAGTTAGGTCCAGGCTTAAGAGACCGAGAGAGATACCGTTTGCATAAAAATAATATCAGTGGAAAAAAAACATGACATCATCAGTACTGTGACTATTTGTTGAAAAGAGAGTTCGAATCATTACTTATACCAAGAATTTATAGGGTTGGGAGGAGAATTTGTGACTGAGACCCATACTGAAACGTCTTGGATACATTCACATTAGTTCAGTCTTAGTTTGTAGAGGGCGCCACGTGTTTTAGGTGGGAATTTCTACTCGGTTTTTAGCCTAAAATTAAACTAAACTAAACGAATCTAGCTTATATTTAATTATTATTTAGCCTAGCTTAGTTGTAATTCAGTTTACTTTAGATTTGGGCTGAAACATTTGAGCAAAAATTACCAAATAGAACACGTGGCGCCCTCTGAAAACTCGGACTGAACTAATGGGGACGAATCTAACGTGTTTCAATAGGGACTTTTTAGAGTTACAAATTCTCCTCCCAAACCCTATAAATTCTTGCTTATAGAGACAATTCCGTTTGACAGACACACAAACAAACGAAAGAATTATCGAGATGCCCACTGCGACTTCAATAGAATTAGGATTGGGAATCTCGGTAATCTGGCGACACACAAACAAACAAACATTACAATCTTAGTTATATAGATTAGAGGATTCGCCAAGTAAGGAAAAATTATGTAACCATGGCATCATTCACAGATGAAATAAGCACTTCTTGGGTCCCTTCAAATGCATGTTGAAATTTCTAAAAAAAAAAAATAAAAAAATAAAAAGTTGGCGTTGGCACGCTCTTTGACAGCTGGTTAACGTGAGATGTAACTGTTAGGGCACGTTTACGCAACGACTTGCATTTGCATTCTCGCAGCTAGAAGCTAGAAATCACCTGAAATTCCAACATGGCGGTGGCTTTAGCTCTCCCACCTAGCAACAAAAACAGTCAATAACGTGAGTGAAGATGCGACTGGGAAACTTGTTTTGTCAGGAGGAATTCTTTACCTTATTGGCACAGATTATAAGACTGCAATCATTTATTCAAACGATGTCAGATTTAGCTAATCAAGGTAACGTTGTTACCATGGCAACGATACCTTTCGGCATCGCGATTAGCTTCTCGCTGCGAGAATGCATAGGCGAGCTGTTGCGTAAATGCGCCCTTAGACGGCGGCGATGGTGGAAAAAAGCTGGAACTAACGAAACAGAAACTAAATGTTGGAGCAAAACTAAAGCCTCTTAAAATTAATATGAAACGTAGCTTAGGCCTACCCAACATAAAAAAAAAAGCTAAAATGTGAAAAAGCCCAGCAAGAGCTTCACACCAAGAGGCAAAAAGCTCAAACATAGTCCAGTGAGTATTGCACCCAGATTTTTAAGGAATATTAGCAAGTATTGCAAAGTCATTAAAATAAGAGTATAAATAAAAATTTAAAATAAATTTCTATCCGCTCCGCCTATAATAACCCCAAATCCTGTTTCCTAGTACAGATGCAAACCTATTTCCATTGCTTTTTGGGCTTATACGTTAGACTCCTTGAGCAGGAACTGAACCGTCGACGCATTTGATCTCAAAAGTCGAGTGTTCAGTTCCCCCTCATGTAGTCTGACTTCTAAGTCTAAAAGGTATCGGAAATAGGTTTGAAAATTATACGTTGATTGCAACAGTACACCAACGAGATACACGCATTTAAAAAAATAAGTTTACCTTTGCATTGTGCACATACGTCAGACTACATTAAAATATGTGCGATTGCTAATCGATCCTTCTCAGCCGTTCCTCAGATACTATAGAGACAAAAGGTATCGACAAGTGTTTTCTTATATTCATACACCCTTTCGGCATAAAAAAATATTTTTGGAAGCGTTGCTTGGGGAGGGGGTAGGGTGGGGGTGGGGTGATTGGTGCCACTGCTCGCATGGCGGCTCCCCGTAATTCTACCACGCCCTTTTGCCCAACCTGTAATTCTATTGTAAGGTGACGTAAGCCTGTTGGGAGCAGCCCACACCCATGACACGGCACGCCACGGAAATCATACAAGAGCACAGGGTCGAGGCACGAAGCCAAAGGTGAGACCAAAGAAGAAAAGGTGCCTGGCCCCAAAACTAGAGCTTTAAGGCTTCTCCGTGCTTGCAGCATAAAATGTGAATTTGCTACGACAAGAAAGGGTGTGTAAAAAAGAGAATGTGAGAGAGAGAGAGAGAGAGACCTTAAATTATTTATTAGTAGGGACGAGGGCGGATAATTTGTGGCATAATCAATTAGCGAGAGCTGCGCCTAAATGTACATACGGTGTAACAAGCCCCGTGATTACAGAGTCTTTCTCCTACCAACAAAATGAAAACTCACTCATTTCACGTCACATAATTAATATTCTTGCGCGTCAAGGCTAATATAACAGCCAGTAATGAGATTGTGTTACGCGTAATTAGCCGTATTCACGACATATGGTGAAGTCCAACTTCTACTTACGATTAGGAATTTTATTGTTATTATAATATTATCTATTAATAGGCTTGTCTGTTGGGCGCAACGCTATAAAGGTGCAATCTGCTCAGCCAAATGTGCAGCTGGAGATTATTTTCTTCCGAAACGTAATTGTTTCCAATTAAAAGGCAGAAAAAAAGAAAAGATGAAAGCAGCCCCTGGAAATTGGCAAGTGGGCTTCCAACCCGGCTTGTAATGCTTGAAACAAACCAGAGAGAACACTTAAAAGAAACAGCTACTCGCTGACCTTCAGTTAATTACTAACGAAAGGCCCTTTTGTGGCGTATGCGTAAAACAACACTAAATCCAAACCAAGAGGCGCAAAGTTATAAACGGAAATAAGCGATGCTACCTCGTTCCCCATGCAGTGTAGGGTTAATACTACTTTTTAAGCAACGACTGGTAGGAACGTGTATACAAGTTTTTAGCATCGAATATGCTGTTAGATAGGACGTATAAAGGAATCGCACACTCTTGCTACCCATTTCGTGCTATGACGGATCTTGTGATACTTACATTTTCCATTTGAAGTGTATTCTCCGTCATTTTGTTTGCGTAGTAACGAAATATGGTATACGTAGATGATATATTACATATATTGATAGACAGATATTTGCGAATGCAATTGTTCTTTTGTGTCAACAGTGAGGGTAACGGTGGGTTAGGAAACTCCCTTAGTATGGTTTTCATGTCCTAGAGTGGTAACACACCCCGACATAGCCTATGCCTGGTTATTTCGTTTCGTCCTACATATATTGATAGACAGATAGACAGATAGATTGAAGATTAGACAGACAAATGGATAGATAGATACATTTATAGATAGACACACACATACATGCACTCGTACAACCAAACACAACCATACCTTAGTTTACTGCAATTGTAAAAGACAGAAGTAAACGAGAAGGACGAAACGAAATAACCAGGCATAGGCTATGTCGGGGTGTGTTACCACTCTAGGACATGAAAACCATACTAAGGGAGTTTCCTAACCCACCGTTACCCTCACTGTTGACACAAAAGAACAATTGCATTCGCAAATATCTGTCAGCAAAAAGGCTGGGTAGATTCAGTGGCCAAACGGGGATGGGATTGGGGGGGGGGGGGCAACGAGAATATCAAACGATGTACGTCTTTCAGTAGAGCAAATCGAAGAAAGCAGTATTTTTCTTCGTCGTACAAACTCTCCTGTTTTCGGCGTTACCTTCACCATAAAGAGAATCGGCACTTAACTGAAATTTATGTTGTTTAGTCAGGATTTCCATAAAACTTCACCATTCGACATACCACAAGCTTTGTTTGAAGTCGGTGTAGGTTTTTCGAAATGTTTCGAGCTCTAAGTGGTCGGAAAAGGATCATTCGAGGGAAATTGACTTTTAATTGTTTTGAGTAAATCTAGGAAATATCGTTTTTCCATAACGACTGTGCTGTTTTCTCTGAGTAAAGTTATATGTCCATGTTTCTTCCCTGTATACTTTTTAAAGTAACTTGAACAATGTGACTTGTTACTCCTACAAAGATGCTCCGACTTTCCTGATTTTCCTGGTTGTGCTGGCTGACCGCTGGCAGAGATCAGCCTAGTTGTTTAAAAAAGCTGATGTATTCCGTTGCTGGAAATGGGCCACATCAGTTCGTTTGACAGACACACAAACAAACGAAAGAATTATCGAGATTCCCACTTCGACTTCAATAGAATTATGAGTGGGAATCTCGGTAATCTGGCGACACACAAACAAACAAATATTACAATCTTAGTAATATTTGTTGCTAAGATTATAAGTTCGTGCCCGTAAGGTCTAACCAGGGTAGTGTGAGGGACTATCAAGCTGCTTCAGCGGATATGGGATATATTCTACACATTGTCTTTGCTGTGAGTGAAGGTTTCCTGTTGAATTCCCGGGTTGGCCCCTCATTTTCTAAAGAGTTTTTTTCTAACCGTCTTGTAGTGACCAAGTTCATCTATAGGAATATCGGTTTGCTTTAGATGGCATAAGGTCCAAAATAGTTTTTTTTTTTTACAAGACTTAAGAATTATATACGGAATAATTGCTATGTTATTGCGTTTTGTGGTTCACTAGGAGAATAATTTTCTTTTTATAATATCGTAAACGTTACAGCTCAGTTTTGGTTCTGTCTTTTGTTTCTTATAACAATAAAAAAAATTGTTTATCGACAATATTTTAGTTTTTAATTTTTTAGCCGGGTAGTCAACTGCTGGAATAAATTACCGGCGATTGTGGTTGAGACAAATGCTCTCTCTATATTTAAAAAAACGTCTGAAGGTGTCTCACCAATTTCCTACATAGAGTATTACAAGTACGTAATTAGACCTTTTTTTTTAATGTTTTTATGTATTAATAATTATGAAACAATTAATTTTGTGATTTTTTAGAGCTGGACTGGTGGAAGTGGCATGCCCTACCATGCTCCCTTTGCTATTGTGCAAATAAATCTTATTGTTATTCTTAAAAGCTAACCTGTCTAGTGATTAATTAACTGACAATTATCACAGACATTAATCATATTAAAACAGCACTTACATTCTTTCGTTAATTTTAACGTAAGTTTGAAATGTACAATTTAAGAAGGTAAACAATATGTTGTTGACACGTACAAGTGTTTAAAGTCGTTTATTGCAATAAACAGGGGGGGGGGGGAAGTATTGGTCTGTAATTCTCTAAAGCAAACTCATGCGCATACTACCATTGTAATTATTCTCCGTTTGCTAATTTACTGCGCATTGTAACTGCTCCAGACGTGTGGGACAGGGAGGAATATGGTGTAAATCATGGGTAAAGTTTTACAGCATTGTAGAGAGATAGAGAGAAGGCGCGTATCGAGTGGGAGCCAGTAAATGGATTACTTCATCATCATCTTTATCATGGTCCAGCTGTCATCTTGCGCAGGCGCCCTCTGCTACTTTTTCACAGGCCTGATTTCTGTCCGCCAGCCATCCAATAGCCAACATATTAAATTATCTACCGATTTCGTCGACTTGGACAGGAGCCATCTGCGCCCGGGGACACAGCAACCCTTGTATATCTCTCATCACCTAAAACACTTACTATAGCATATACTCTTACTCAACACATGACAAAAAAAATACCATGGAAGAACAGAAGTGGGCTTATTCTTCATGGAAGGGACCAGATAATACATTATCCAAAAGGAATATGGGTAAAAGCAAAATCTAGTGGACACAGAATAAAAAAGCTCGTGCGTGTTACACAAAAAGGGCGAAAAGCACATTCTTTATTTTTTCCCATTAACTATATGCAACACAAAATTAGTTTGACCAATTCCAAGGTTTAAACTGAGAATAAAACTTTGCTGCTGTATTTTTTGTTTGTTTGTAAAGTTATTTAGGTAATTTCCAATGTAGATCACAATCTTCTTGTTGAAAAAGACACTCAAGCTCGACGCATACAACGTTTAAAACATTGGTACCTAATATTTCGGAGCAATTCAGTGGTTGGCTACATTTTCAAAGGTTAAAAATAAAAAAAAAATTACAAACTCAACAACCAGCTTACCAGATCGCCATGTTACATGGCAGCCTGGTAAGCTGGTTGCCATTTAACACCATTCACTGTTTAACCATTCATATATCACTATCTTCATTTCCAATTATCTGAGAAAATATGAAATATTTCATTTGATGCATTCGCTCAAAATATGTTTAACGTGATTAGCTTTGCGGTAAGCTACAAAATCAGTTTCTTAACCAAATTCCTTTTCCAAGTTACAGATCGAACTGATAATATTGAATATGTTTCTCACCCGATGATAAAATATTTTTCTGAGTGTTCGCCTACAAACAATACGTTTTCAATAAAAGTTTGTTAGTTACATGATGGAATAGGCTGTCGTACGTGTTGATGTGACCAGTTGTTTTGCTTCCATTGCCACAACACTATCGTCCACAAAAGTCAAGCTTTAGGCATCCAACGAAAAAAAGTTCGACTTTATTTCCGTAGTAGTCACACAGATGAAATCATCATTTAAATGGAAGTAGGTTGACCGATCTACGATACAACGCCGTTTGTTAGCATAAATCTCAAACAAACTAAACGACACACAATAGTACAACAGCGAAAATGACACTAAAAATAGTTAAAATTATGTAAGCCTGTAGTATGGTTGTATTAATGGAACGCAATTAGATTTAGTAATAATTCTAACTAGTTGTTCTGTGAACGTGTACCTCACTCGTCTCCAAACCCATAAGAAGATTCGTGAGTTATTAGTGAGAAACAAGTGGTTATCGATTTTTAACCCACGGCTGCGATTATTGGCCCTGCTGAAATATGCATATCGGTCGAGAGCGAAGCCCGAGACTTATTTCCATATGAGAACCGGAACAATAATCGCAGCCGTAGGTTAAACTCGATAACCGCTCGTTTCTCACCAATAAATGATTTATACCACGCTTGGGACGTCAAGCTAACTCGTATTTAACTAAAACGTGTTTGTGTTTTGTGAAAATTGCTTCAATAAATACGGGAATCAAACAGTATTTTGTTTTGAATGAAGGTCATTCCATTTTAGTTTATGGAGGGGTAGTGGGTGGTAGACGGACGAGTCCTTTCGGTCAAGTTTGTGGAGGGAGGGGGAGTGGGTGGAAGGAGACAGGCGTAGTTTGGCCAGATTTCACGGTAGTAAGCTCGCTCGTGTTTCCGAAACTGTTCGGAGTGAAAAAACTTGGATAAGAGGCAGCAGAGATAGAATGACATTGTGCTGGGACATTCTGGCAAGGTATGTAATTCATTTTGTGCGTTTGTAGTTTGAGAACTGTTTAAAATATACGGTAATAGACTAATAGGTTATCGGTATAATGAAGGTCATTCCATTTTAGTTAGTGGACGGAGGGGGGGGGGAGTTACGCGGAGCTATCAAGCTTAGTTATGGGCCAAACATGTGAGAGTTAGCATCGATAGGATTTCATTCTGGACATTCCGGCAAGGTTAAGGAATTCCTTTTGTACGTTATTATTACGTTATTTTTTTGCACGCTGTATTTTGTTACTGGTGTATGCGTTCCCGATCGTGTGATCCGAAAGTGTCAAAAGTGTGGGTCATCGGCAAAAGTGTGGGTTATCGTCAGAAGCATTGGGTAAATTGATAACCCACACTTTTTGCGATGACGCAGACATCCGGTCATGGTTAACGGGATTTACCCTACGGAAATTTAACGTTGCGTTGAGTTAGCGTGACGTCACACCCATGGTATAAATTCCTTTACCCGTTAACTGCCACAAACCTTTATTGGAGGACATTGTGGGGTTCATTTTTTTTATTTGTAGCTGTTCGTATAAAATCAAGTCCCTGATACGCCGTGTTTCAAAAAATACTTTTGCCAATTAATTCTATTCGAGTAGCTCCATGCGTTTATGTATATACTGATGTAAACTTCTTTTGGGATGTTATTTTAAATTTTCGTAAAACTTGAATGAGACTTATCTTAATGAATATGTTGCTCTGAATATTCGTAAGTAGTTTGTGTTCACTCTGTTGAATGATTATAGTTACAGGCCAAAAACATTTTTTGGACGTCATTTTGGGCCGCCATCTTGAATTTATCACCTGGTGTAAAATGTAGCTACCTTGTTCAGTCTTATTTCAAAGAATATTACTACCAGATTTCATTCGAATCCTTCATGCGTTTGGTAGCTGCAGTAAACCGCTTTTTGGACGCCATTTTGGGCCACCATTTTGAATCCAAAAAGGCTGCCACCAAGTTACTATATTAGTTGCCAAGCTAATCCCATCGACTATTACCTCAGACGTTAAATCAAAAACTTGAACATTGCTACCGATAATAGCAATGGTCAGGTTTTTGATTTAACCTTTGATCTAATACTCGGTGGGTTTAGCTTGGCAACTAATGTCGTAACTTGGTGGCAGCCTTTTTGGATCTGATATCACTACTTTGATTGGCTGAAACTTGGCGGGTTCTTTCACCCTTGTGGGTTTGTTTTAGATCGTGATTACGAAACCAGAACCTTATACACAATCTTACTTTCCAATTTGTGTGGCAGTTAACATTTTGATTTGGCGATCTATTGGCCTAAATCAGTTTCATTAGTTTTCCTCCCATTATATCTTTGAAATTTCCCATCTCAATGTAGGTATCAGTAAATTATTATAAATTGTACTGCGATACCTTATGCGATTTTCGCAACGACTTGTGAATTTTTCAACCTTGTACAGTTTCCGTATGTTTCACCCCATTTACAATTTTTCGACAATTTAAGAAATGTTCGACGTATCAAAATTCATGATAATTGATTCAGCCGTTCTGGAGTTGTTCCATTCGAACGGACGGACACAAGGTCGGACTGACGGACGGACCGAACCAAATTAATGAATGCTTTTCGCTTTGTGCAAAATTCCTAAAAATACGTCTGTCGGCAGAACGATGGAAAACTTATGGTAATACAGAGAAGTGTGCTTTGCTGTTGTACACCGATGAAATGTTTGGCTGCACACCTATGTAATAGTTATTGGTTAAAATCGAGCGGTTATCGATTTTTAACCAACGGGTGCGATTATTGGCCGGCTCGAGTATGCAAATAGATCGAGGGCGGAGCCCGAGACCATTTGCATACGAGAACCGGACAATAATCGCACCCGTTGGTTAAAAATCGATAACCGATCGATTTAAACAATAAATTATTTAAATCACGGTTGGGACGTCAAGCTAATTCTTATTTAATTAAAACGTTTTGTGTTTGTGAAAATTGCTTCAAGAAATACGGTAATACCTTATGTCAAATCAGTGAAGGTCATTCCATTTTAATTTGTGGAGGGGGAGTGGGTGTTGGACGATTCCTTTGGCATGTAGGCAGACTGTAGGCTACGCTCAAGTTTCTGGAAGGTGGGTGGGAGTTAGACGACGCGTCGTTTCGCAAAGTGTAGCTTGTAAGCTAGCTCGCTCGCTCTGTTCGGAAAGAATAAACTTCGATATGTGATGAAGCAGGGATAGAAGGACATTGTGCCGACATTCTTGCAAGGTAAGTAATTCTTTTTGTTCGTTTGTAGTTTGAGAACTGTTTCAAATCACCAGTAATACCCTAATAGGTGAATCGGTAGGAATGAAGGTCATTCCATTTTAGGTTGTGGAGAGGGGGGGGGGAGAGAAGAGTTAGACGGAGGGAATAAACTTGGAATTGGCCAGCCAGACATGTGAGCGTTAGCAGGTTAAGGATTTCATTTGGGATATCCCGGCAAGTTAAGTAATTCCTTTTGTACGTTTTCATAGCGTTACGGTTTTAACGCTGTATAATTTTGGTTGTGGTGTGTGCGTTCCCATCGCGTAATCCGGAAGTGTCAAAAGTGTTGAGTTATCGACAAAAGTGTGGATTATCGGTAAAAGTGTGGGGTAACTTGATAACCCACACTTTTTGCGATGACGCACACTTCCGCTCACGGTTAACGGGATTTAACCTACGGAAATTTAGCGTGGCGTTGAGTTAGCGTGACGTCACAGCCGTGGTTTAAAATAATTTAACGCTTGGACTACAAAAGCTGTTTGAAAGATGGCGTACCACATATTTTTAAAAACTAAATTCAGAGTATTAAGATTGTCAAATCGTCCAAAAATTGGCATCACATGACAGAAAAAGGAACAAGTGATAGAAGTAAAGAACAAAATAAGAATTAATAACTTAATAATGTAATAGTTCACAATGTCATATTAATAGTTAGTTTTTCACAAATATAATATACAACTTTGTATAGCTCAGATATATTTTTGTATACACAAATTAAATTTGTTTCGTTGCATAATATGGTTTGTATTGTATGCTACAGAAATATCATGCAATCCGTTGGCATGTTAAAAATTCATTAGTACTGTACCGGTAAATTGGCTGTGGAATGAAAGTAGTTTAATTAATAAACAGCTTGGTGGGAACATGTTCATCGAAGTGATTTTTAAACTCGACTCTACGTAGGATGGGGCCATTACAACCAATTCGGGTAAACTATTCCGAATGCAGAGCGACCGGCCGCTTCCACCCATGATTACGGTACTGAAATTCTAACTTTAAAAAATGTCCATGTGTTGTTTTATAAGTTTGCAGGTACAGTTTTTCTTTTAAAAAGTTCAACTGTAAGATTTTAAACAAAATAATAATACTTCCACAAGTAAAGCGCCTCCACACGGACGACACATTTAATATTTGAAGTCGTTGTTCATATGTGTTTTCAGATAAGTTTAGAACCCTTTTCAAAAACCGTCGTTTTACTCGTTCAAAGCAATTAGGTTTTTTTTCAGGTATGGACACCAAAAGTCAACTGCATACTCAATAACAGGTCCGACCAAAAACAGAAATAACTTGAAGTAGACGTCCGGATGACGTGAAGTAATATAGTACGACCAATTAAAGTTGAGATGGCATTTGCTTGAGAGATAATTGCAATAATATGCGCGGAGAATTTGAGGTCATGTTCTACTAGGATACCAAGGCCGGTAACATGTTTAGCAGTTCGGAATTCAGTAGTGCCACAGAAATAAACATAAGTTAAACTGCTTAACAATGTACATTGTTACGTCCATTGTTGCACAATAGCTTTATAACAACCAAATCCCGAATCAAACCAAGCAGCCATCTTGCATTTTCGTGTATCATGCTAATACATTAAAATAAACATTTGTTTTTTCGAATGTAGCAAATGGCATCGATCGTTCGTTACAAGTCATCGACTGTCACGTGATGCACGCTCCAAAGCGAAGTGACGTCACAGTGCGTACTATTGTTCTGATCTCTCGACTCTACGGCGACGCAATTTTATTCCAAATGCGAAGTGAAAGCAAAGGGAGATTTGTCATTTGTCGGCATGTTAGCGCCCAACGAACAACGTCATATGTGGCAGCATTGGCCTAATCACGTGAAATATCCACGAGCGTGCAATGACTTAATTCGGATTGAAAGAGTAAATTCTAAAACAACTCGTCGGTTCAAACAATCCATTTGCAAAACTAAAGTAGTACACGCAAGCTGAGGGCTAAGGAGCTGTAGACTAATTGGCTAATCACGAAAGTTAACCAAGAATTTCCTCACTAACGAGAGAAAAGATACCTCCTCTCTTTCGATGAAGTTTGAAACAGGTGAGAAATGTATACCGATATTAAAATTTTGACATAATATGGAATTTAGTGTAAATCTTAGATTTATCGGGTATTCCAATGATGGCTTAGAGAAGGAGAGTCATAAAGGGGGTGCCGTAATGTTCAACAGAATGTCCAATTATGATAATATTACTCCATGTGCCATCTCTGTTCTGGGTCACGACCCAATGCGGCCAAATACAGAGCGATTAATTGTAATTATTTTCTGACATAACACACGTTAAAAATACGCTGACTTTAACCTAATGTGGAAAACTTGCTGTAGGACTAGACCAGGCATGCGGCACCTCTGCGTGCAATAACGTTCCATGAGCGTGAAGCAGCGAAGCAGATGGCTACTGTAAGCTAAGGCCAACTGGGGTAGAAATCGCGTGTTTCACCTCATTACTCAACCTATAGTTCACACGCGTGCCTGAAAACTGATACCTTTTAGTGTTGCTTTGGTAAAATAATATTCTGGCGATGTTGAATGAAGTGGACTGGATGTAAAAACGAAACCAGAGCTTCTCTCCTAGACGACCTTGTGATGAGGGATGGAATACGAAGCGATAGTTACAACATGGACACTCCCACATATATGGACGTCTATACATTTATTAACTCCTGCTTAGAATAAAGGTTTGAAGCAAATCCATTTTAATTCCATAAAGGGAAGCAAAATTATACATGTGGGCGACCATCTCCATTTTCTATATGTAGGAGCACACAATTCAAATAAAGGAAAGTTTATTTAAAGTAATGATGTAGTGCCCAAAAAAAGCTCAACATTTACACTATCGTCCAAAACAGAACACATTTATTCATTTACTTGGCATTTGCCAAAACAGCAAGTGAGTGCAATAGAGGATTGTCTCCATCTCACATCGCTATCATCTCATATCAAAATTCTAGTTAATTAATTTACATGAAATATCTTCACGAAAAAAAAACAGATATTAGTATTAAAAGATGCTTAAGATTATAAAATGCGAATGTAAACCTTAAAAAAAACTTAATGCTCTAATGGAACAGTTACAAGAAAGCTAAATTTTCAACTTCTCCCGACTTGGAACCTGCTTTCCCACGGAAAGCACGTTTTTAAATTAGACTTATGCTGACCTGTTCTGTCCGGGAAAGTTAGGTTCTTTTAAACCTATTTATTTTACTATATTTTGTTTTGCTGTGTTTTGCTGTTTTTGTTGTGTTGTTTTGTTTAGTTTGATCTTATTTCATTGTGCTTTGTTGATTGCATGTTAACACTATGTTATATATGTATATTAGCTGCGATGCTCCTTGCTGACTGTCTTCGTTTGTGAAGGGGTAGACAAATACCCAAACGGAACGTAAATAGTGCATCGTTGTTTTAACTAAATCTTGAATCGTAAGACTTGGTTTATTCGCCGAATGATACTCCTTTGAAATAAATTCTCGACTTGGATAGACGACGATTACACTGCAACTGACTGCTCATGTTTACTTAACTGCGTTTGTCAAAACAAAACGTTTTGAGCTGTAAAAGGAATACAGAAAACAGAAACTGCACAATGACTGCATAGTGCGTTTCTGGAATAACCAGCACTTATACCATGTAAAATAAAAACCTATCTGAGAATCGCCCCTACACCAGAAAAACTCTTTCTAGTTTTAAGAATTTTTGAGACAAGGGTGTTTTGGCCCAGGATGAGTAGTTTTGTACTCTCACTTTCGCTTCATTTGT
>JAHWFP010204491.1:21270-45012 GCA_023313725.1 Lithobius niger | reverse complement strand
ACAAATTTCAGTAAGTCAATACTGTATTAGAAGCAAAAAATAAACAAAACTGGGGTGATTCTCAGCCCAGTTACTTTTTTCTATGTATGTATTGGCCAGTAGAAGGATTTGACGTGCGTCCACTAGTTTTCGGCTTCGACACTGACCACTCTTCATTAAACTTAATTAAACTACCTGTTGCTGGGTACCCCTCACAAAGCTCGATTACCGAGCGCGACGTTAAATTATGGCGCTGCTGTTTCTCCCGTTTAACAAATGCCAACTGATGATCTTTTATATTTGGTAATGGTATGGCGAATTTGAATCAGAGGTGGTGGAATGCCTTCATATTTACAACGAGCATATTCCATTGTTTTTTGTTTTTTTTTTGCTATTATTAATTTAGAGGTAATGTGTTGAAAAAGGTGAGTTTACTTTTTTCAGTATAAAGTTTAGTAATTTTTTAGAACATTTGATAATTTTCTTAGTGTAAACGATAAAAATGAAATAAAAAAAAGAATTTTGGCTTAACCTTATCAGTACCGCAGCTAGCTTTTTCCAAAGAGGGGTGCAAAGAAAAAGTGTTGGGGTCCCTTCTCAACAAGTAAACAAATTTAGAGGCACTGTGACTACAAACGCCAACCAAAATGTACTGAATTTTGTCTTATTTGGGCCTGGGCCCAGGTGCCTTGCACCCTTTGCACCACCCCTAATTGAGGCACTGAACCTTATAACCGTAGTTTTCGCAACAGCAAAGTTTGTGTCAAAGATTGAGATAATTGGTTAAATTTTCAAAAAATCACATTTGATGCTAGGAATGTGCAGCAAACTTTATGGAATGACTTGTTCGATTGGGCCTAATTGCTTAGCTAATTGCGTTAAATGCTTAAATTTCTAAAAAAAAAATCCATTGGATGCTAGAATTTTCAACAAAGTATACATTTGATGCTAGAAATCTGCAACAAATTCTCAGCTTAGAAACTTCCAACAAACAGCATGGAATGACTCGTTCGATTGAACTCAGTGAATCAGTTTTTTTTTCCCCCCGTTTTCAAACGAAAGTATTTCGTGTTTCAGCCGGAAAATATTGGCAGCTAGGTTTGTGTCTCGCAAGGTGGCTGCTATTTTGGTCAAAGTAGCTTTCCAGGTACCAGGAATGAAATAGAGGCGGCCTCAATTTTTAACGAGATGGAGCAAGTGGCCAGCTGATCTCTCTCGCTCCGTCGGACGGGGAAGGAGAGGGAGTTGGGGGGTGAGGGCAGAGTGAGGGCACGTGACCTATCTCGGACCACGTGAAATCGACCAAAAGAGGTCGGGATTGCAAGAGAGGTTGATATCAAGTGATTCGCAGGTCAACCCCGTTCAGCAAAGAGAAGCATTGGCTATGTGCCCCAGTAAGAGCCCTGCCTGCATCCTAATGCCATGGACTTAACATCACTTGGTTAGTGTCATTAATAGGGGAATAAGATCAACAAGTTGGTCAAACTAATTTTACGCATTTTATTCATCGAATGACGCCCATAAGTCACAATCCTGTCTCTGGCCAGTAACACTGTTTGTGGATTAATTTGCAGGCAAGAAGTTCACAAAACGAAGGACTCCCCTAGAAAAAGACATGTAAGCCATCAGCGTCGCACTAATACGCGTAAAAGAATCTTCAACATCCAGAAAAAGAAGCTGTAAAGCTTCATTTGCACGTATAGTGCGACGCTGATGATTTACATGTCCATGTTACATGTTACAGTTTTTATGGCTTAGGTCCGTATTTTACACGCTTAAGGATTTTTTAGTAGTAATATCCATTCTTTTTTTTTTCTTGTTCCAGTAAGAATAACAAAGAAAAGAATATTGTAATCGTCTTAAAAAGAAATTTTTATAAGAGACCCTTTTTAATACTTAATTTTATGCTAAAAATTTAAAAATCGATTCTCTGGTTCGATCAGTAGGTGAGAGAAAATCTCCCCAACAAGCAAAACAAAAACAATTGTAGTCACATAGCGTTCAAAAGGCCCTTCTTCATACCTACGTTTTAAGCCAAAAATATTGAGCATCGGTTCATTGGTTCGATCTCCAAATGCAGAACAGCTGTTACGGGACAGAATTATGCTCATCGAGCTAAAAGCCATGAAATTTGTTAACAAGTCAATTCTTAGATTATAAACCGTGCTAACTATAAAAACCCTGGAGATACACATTTCTGTGCCCCCACCACACTCACTTGTGTAAGGTTATTGAACAACAAATTCTTGCAGATCGTGCTAAAAGATGAATTGATGCACAAAGTCATTCTTAGCAGTACAAATCGAACTAGAATTTGTTGGTCATCAGCCTCATGTAGTGGACACAGGGAGGCACTGGGGGACCTTTGGTTTATCTCGTTGGGTTCCATATTATGTAGTTCGATTTCTACTGCTACAATGCATGTTTTAGTACGTTCAGCAAAAATTTGTTGGTGATCTATGATTCATGGGGGTGCACACGGGGGGGGGGGGGGGGCGGGGGGGGCTTTGGTGGTATTTCATGGGGATCCATGGCTGGTTCGATTTCTACTGCTACGATTGACTGGTGTACCGCAATGCTTGCTTTTAGTACGATCAACAAGAATTTTTCGGGAAACAGTCTCATGGAGCAGGAATGAGGGGGGGGGGGGGGGAGCACTAAGAACTTTGGGGGATTTCACGGGAGTTCCATAGTCAGTTTGATTTTTACTGCTAACAATGAATTGTGCACCAAATTTCATTTCATTCTTTTAGTACTATTTGCAAGAATGTGTTAGTTAGGCCTCAGGGAGGGGACACGGGGGGGGGGGGGAAGACGTTGGTGTGCCTTGGAGAGTATCTCGAGGGGGTTTAATAGCTAGTTCGACTTGTACTACTATGAATGTCGGTGTGTATCAAATTTCAAGCTTTTAGGTCGATCTGCAATAATGTGTTGGTCAAGCCTCAGGGAGGTGGGGAGAGCCTGGGGGGGGGGGAGCCTTGGGGATATTTCATGAGGGTTCCATATGGATGTTTCGATGTGTACTGCTAAGAATGACTTGCGTACCAAATTTCAAATTTTTAGCTGGATTTACAAGAAATTGAACAAGCATCAGAAGGAGGATACATGGGGGCGCTGGGAGCCCTTTGCGGTATATCATCGGGGGTTCCATGGCTGATTCGATTTATGCTGCTAAGAATGACTTGTGCACCAAATTTCAGGTTTTTAGCTTGATCTGCAAGAATTTGTTGCCCAATCCTCTGGAAGGGGACACAGGAGGTATTTTTTTTTGGGGGGGGGGGGGAATGCTGGGGGCTCTTTGGGTATTTCATGGGGTCTACACAAACTGTACTGCTAAGAAAGACTTGTGTGCCAAATTTCATGTTTTTAGCTCGATTTTCAAATATTTGTTACTCCACCGTATGATTTCTGCCCATTGCTCTTCAAAAATAAATGCTCTGCCGACTAAAATACTGGAGTCACAATAAAATTGTGTTCAAAAGGCCCCGATCGGTGTTAATACGTACATTTTAAGCTATAAAAATTGAAAATCGGTTCATTGGTTCGATCTCTAGGTGAGAGCAAAAGTTCTAGCCTATTTGGCGTTCCATCACGAGAATGTTGTAGTTACATTAATATAACATGCGAAAGGCCCTAGGCCTTGTCCGTACCCACGTTCTAAGCTATAGAACTTGAAAATCGGTTCATTGGTTCGATCTCCAGGTGAGGGCAAAGATTCCTAACATCAACAACAACAACAACAAGAAATGGCCATTCTGTAAACGCCGAACGTTTCGATTGTTGTCATTAAAATTCGTAATGCAGTGAATAGTTACGATACGCCAAATACCGAATTCCTTTGCTTCATGTTAATTCTTGGCGAGACTATAGAAGTTCAAAACTAGACGTTTAACATGGAAGTTCATGCTGAGGCTTACATACGAACCGCCTTGATAGAATTTTCGGTCAGAGGCCCTCTTTCTGGCCTTGGTCGCCTCAACTAGAGACAGATACATAAAGCTATGAAGAATATAAGCAGGTAAAAACACATCAAAGACGAACGTCGAAAACTTGCAGAATGTTGCAATGACGACGTCACATGTGGTGACATGTAGCTTATCACTTTCGTCTTAGTTGTGTTTTTACCTAGTGTACGTAAGCTATTTTTATTTGTTTTCTGGGGTTTTCTCCCACGCATATTTCGTATAGCTTTACGTATTAGTGTCTCGCTTAGATGGGCAGGGCCAGAAAGACGGTCTCTGACCGAAAATTAAAACACGTCTTTTAACCTGTTGTAATAGTGTCAAATCAGCTGACATAACAATCATCCTGCATAATTAAAATCGTTCAGTGTATTTATTTATTTATTATATGCGTGTCCATCTACTCCTCTTGAAATAGTAGCGTCAAAATTAAAGAAGGGAAAAATAAAATCATTTGCAACAATCAGCAACAAATCACCCAACAATACGTGACGTCAACAATTGTTGACCTAATTTTTTCGTAGAAGTCGAACTTTTCGAGAACGTCATCAACAATGGTTAGGTGACAACAAGGAGCAAGTTACTTAATAAATGCTTGTTCTCAGTAAAAATCAATAAACACACGCAGCTTTGCTCAACAATTTATGGTCCTCATCCAACAGACACATGCAGAATACACGCATTAGAAGTACGGAATGACATTTGCGGACGAGTGGTGACGAAATAATATTTATCTAAATCTTATTTAAAGGGGTGCAACAACAGGGAACCTCCTCTACTGAAGTGAGACGATGCCAACGGAGCGATGTGGCCTGTCTATATATAAAAGCCTTGAGCTGAATTTTTGTAAATTTTGTTCCTGCATCTTCTTCGTTAATATTTAGTATGTGACGGTGCGGAAGGTCTCTATGGACAGCTACAGTAATACAGAATTTCAATTGGTCATGCCATTCACGAGTTACAGGGCCCTGAATGTTCAGTTTCTGTCCTTTGCGCATTGTTTTAAACATTCCTGCAAAGACTCCGAAAATCATTTCTTCATGTTGGGGACATGCCTTTGTGTGATGTTCTAGGGGTGGTGCATTTGAGATCAACACCACACTCACTTAGGGTTGTGTTGGAGTTTTGCAAGGGCACTGGCCGTTTGAACTGATTACTCACCCCCCCCCCCTCCCTTTTTACTTCGGTGCATACTGTAGTGTGTTCTTATAGTTTTCGGATGCGGTGATCCTCAAGCTGTGTTAGTTTTAGGTTAGATTACGTTAGTTGAGTAGGCTGAGATTAACAGATGCTAACAATGCTGGAAATAAGTAGCTCACAGTTGGTTTAAAAAAAAATTAAACGATCCGGGTATCCCCCAAGACGGCAAGAAGGCAAGAGGAAGGACGCCAAACTGGAAATAAGCAAATGTTCGCAGTGCTTGTTATAGAAACTCGGTGACACCAACCTGTCACTGCATGCAAGCAGGCAAAGGGAAGAAGGTTTTACAGTGGTAAGGAAGATGCGCTGATTGAGTGGGTGAAGTGAATGAAAATGTTAGCCAGCATGTGAAAAATATGGGTTTAAATAACTTACCTTGATGAAAAGTGGACATTCACATGACAGCAGACAAAACCACGTGTCTATTACACCCGTCCAGAGGACGCGCCTTTTTCTAGTGTATATTTATGTTTTGCACTTTTGTACCAACTGTTTTTACGCTATTACAGAATTTTAGACGAACAAGTAGCACACCATTGTGCCATATTTCTAATGCATGGACCTGTGTAATCGATTTACACTTTTGGCAGAGCGACATCCGAGGAGGAATCGTCCGAATGGGTGAAGCTCCCAAGGACGTTATACAGCTTCTTGGACGTTGCTATGCTAAATCGCTTGTGTGCATTGTGTGCATTGTGTGCTTGTGTGCTAAATCGTGTGCAATAAATCGATTGCACTGGCCCATTTTGTAAAATCCATGCCATAACTGTCTTATTACCCTTCCTTCATTTCGTGTAGCAGCTCTGAACAGATATACCGTTGTCAATGAAGACGGAGGTTCTCATTTTCTTGTTTTCTGAAAGGGGGGGGGGGGGGCGGAGGGAGATGAGGCTTAATGGCGCGTCGACAGCTTGGTCTGAAAGCTCGAACAACAATCGAGCAAGAAAGCTTTAACAGCATGCTTTGTTATCACGTTCCAAGTGTTGTATTGTTACAATAATTTTGTTGTTGATTGACGGGACAGTTTCTCATTTGTCTTGTTCGTCGAAGGGGAAATTCTAAATCTAAGCAGCAGTTCGTTCCACCGACCACAAAAAGCTTTGAACGGACGTTACACGTGAGGTATTTCACGACCTATGACGGTCCAATAGCCTATCTTATTTCCCTTGTTCGCTGAAGAAGTACTTTGGAATCAAACAAAAATGCCCATTGAGGTGTTGAAGTTGTTAAAGATGGTACTGTTGGAGATTTAGAATGTAATACTGCTGGAAAATCCAACGTAGCGTACTGCTGTAGAATGGTGGTCGTATTTGTAACAATGTGTGAAAAATAAAGTGCAAAGTAAGTAGGCTATACTAAGTATGCAGAATAAACATGCAGAATAAGTACGCAACCATTGGGCGTTATTGTAGCCATGCAAATACGGTGTTTATACCGAATCGTTTTAACATTGGTCACGATGAAAGTGTGGTAATTAGTTAAAAGTGGATGTGTACTAACTTATTTGTATACTTAACGTTATTTTCATAGTTTCAATGGCTCCGTCTGAATGGCTCCGTTTCAATGGCTCCGTCACGAGCGCAGTTTTCTGCTTTCTTTCGATTGCGGTACTTCATTTTTTTGTTGTTGTTTTATGGTGGTACTGTTGCACTATAGTCACGTCATCAGATCAGCCAATAGCGTGCCCTAACACTCTCAAGCACCAATCGCTCCACGTGACAGTAACCTACTGTGTACTTGTCGGCCATGCACGTAGCAGCTAAGAAAAGAATGATGTTCTTTTTTCTGTTTCGACATTTGTATGTGAGCCGTGTCTATTTAATAGAGCAGTCAAGTGGCCGATAATTAGATGAGGAAGTCTCTCCATCGATATTGGTCATGGTGCAGTAAAGACATTAAGAGGCCTGCGGCTGAGAAAATGACACGCAAACCTATTAGCTTCTAATGCAATCCAATTGCAATCAGACACTTATCATTGAATATTGGTCACCCACCTACCACCGTTGTTTTACAGATGACACGCACAAAAAATGGTTTGGCGTTGCAGAAATTTCTAAAATCTACTTGTGTATTTATGATTGGAATGGGTGGGGTATATCTCCCTCCTACCATGAAATCAAAGATGAAACTTCAGTTTCGTACTCAAGTTTGCCGTTCACGCAAAACCAATGGATATTTCTTGGTTAATATCTTAAAGAAAGGGGACTAGAAATAGCAAAAAAAAATGGATAACAAGACAGCACTAAGCATAATATTGGTGGAAACACTCATGTCAGATGAATTACGAGTTAAGTCAAGAGAAGCCGTCAAGCTATTGAACGAAGATGCTGAGACAAGATGCGCAGGAGGAGAGTTCCACTGTGCAATAACGCTGTTCGGTACGAAACTGTTTAGCCAAATAACGCTACCTTTAATGTTTTTTTAATATTGGATGCTGCTGTATTTGAATGAAGTACGAAGAATTTGTGCAGAACAAGAGAAAAAAAAAACAATGAAAATGTTTGGATCAGTGATGATCAAACATAATTATGGTTAATGTTTCTGTTTCGTATTTTCGTTTGTGTATTCTGTTTGCGTATTTGACTTCACGAAAACTATATTTTAGTAAAATAATAAGACTATTATTAGAAGATGTAAAGATTGACAGTTTCGAAGTGTTGTAAACGCAGCAGTCACGAGAGGTAGTTTAAAGGCAAAGCAATAGTGTAATTTATTGACACCGAACTCTAAGTGTGTCGCCCGCCAAGATTCAACGACAACATCAACGCCCATCCTACCCAGATAACATAAGAGCATGATGACAACTAGACAACTGTGTCTTCATAGCTAAAGCACTACTATCAGGCATTTGTAGAAAAATAACAATACGCAAAAAGGCTGACCATTGCGTTTTGGACTTAAATGACAAACGACCTAAGCTGGAATTGAACACTTGTGCTTTGAGACGAAAATGCCGAAGCCCCACCGTTCGTTTGGCTATTCCTGACATCCCGTATACCGGAGCCCATTTGGCTTTCCATCCTGTAACAATGACTGAAGGAGGCCTAATGTACTAAAAAAGAAAAAGAAATAAACAGGCTAATTCTGCGAACCTATACCCGTTGCCTTATGTATCTAGCATTAATGTGTAGTATGTTTGACTTTTCATCTCGTAATTATGTTAAAGAAAATAAATCACAATTAACCAACTCAATCGTACTGCAACACACTAGAAAAAAATGTGGTACAAATCAAACTTTGTTTAGGATTCCTGTCAAGTTTTTTTTCGCGGTTTGAAGTCGTCAAACTCTAAATTAATTCTACTGCCAATGACCTCAAACGTTGTGAAATACTGAAAATTGAACAGTATTGCAACTTCCAAATTTTCATTTAACGTTTGACTTAACTTGGCGTTGGATATCATGACTTCAGTCAGCAAAAAAAAAATAATTGTCGGATTCCTCTCAAAATGACACTTGAAAATGGGGAGGGGGAGACAATTTCGTAAATAATTCTTTGCATCTTAGATCTCGTATATTGGAAACTGGTAAATTTTTTCTAATTTTCTTCAATTAACAAATCGGGGAAAGATGGATGGACAATGACATGCAAGTACGAAAGCACGGCATATTTCTTATTTCAGTTCAGTCACTGGCCTGTTTGCCCAGGACGGGTTGTAGGACGGAAATTAAGCCGCACACAAACTACTCCCGAATACAAAAAAAAAAATATATACTGTATATATTGTTTGTTAAACTTAAAGTATGATTAAAAGATTGAAAGAAGCCTGGAAAATTTCTTGAAAGTAACGTCACAAAACTATTGTTTTTTGCTTTTATCCTTCTTTCATGGACAAATGACCAAAAAAACCTAAAGCACTAAAATAATTTCTCTCATGATTAGTTTAGATAATTGTTGTTGAGTCAATCGTCAGTTGCTTCTCCACTTTAACAACATTAAATCTGTTACTTGTAGGTTAACAAAAATTACGTAAAACGTTCGTTGCAATAATACTGTTAATCCTTTCTTTTTAAATCTAATTAGGTATCATCAGAACATATAAACTAGGTATGTTTACCTAAATCACGATCACTCGACCGAGCGAGAAATGCTTCACTAAATATGTTTTTTCCTTGCGTTGTGGACGCTTCCTGGAAGCAGCCTATCTCGGAGTTTTCGGAAGATACGTCGGTGGGCGCAAGTGAGGTGCGAATATATGCATTCTCGGGCCACTAGACTTTTAGATCGGGTTCCCTTACTGCCGTTCTCTTGCCGGAGCTGCTGAAAATCCCGAATATCTCAGAAAATATTTGAGACAGGAATTTAATCTTGGAACTGATGAAGTTGGTACACCAAAGTTCCCTTCTCATGAAATTTCAACCTAATCAGAACAAAATTGAGAACGTTATCGTGTCTCAAACAGACAAACACATTCACAGACGGTCAAATGGACTGGAAAGCAGTTCAGTTGATTATTAAGGCCTCGTTTCTCTCGGCCAACCAACAATTTATGTCCAGGTTTCTTTTTTTTTCTGTCCTACTTGCCACAACCTATGCAAAGAAGTTTCTTTTGTTATTTATTTCCCATCTCAGGAGAAAATTGCTTTATTTTTAATCTTTTTCAGTCGCGGAGTTCAATCTGTTTCCTACTTGACTTAGCTAACCACTCTGACTATCCGACTGTGCTTGCCCCCTATGTTGTTGGGGGTGGGGGGGGGGGGTAGTAGGGGCAGGGGCACAACTTAGACACTCGCAATGTTCGTTAAGACTTTTTTTTTCGTCTGCTTGAGGTAAAAAGATAAAACTTGAAAAGGTTTGAAATAAAATTGTAAACGAGGGACTGCTAGGAGTGATCAGTCGCTAACCCGCCATATAGTATATTACAACGAACAAAATAAGAAAATGGCAATAGGTACTGAACGTGCTTCACTCCCCAATTCTCGTTTAAGGAGCTCGAGATTCATGGAGCATTGCAACGTTGGAACTGCATACTAATTTTCTCCCTCCCTCTGATGAATATCATAATAATAATGAAAAAAAAAAAAAGAGCTCGTCTTTGAAGGTAGGCAGCGAGGGCGAGATTGAATTCTGTTGCAGTGTATGAAAAGTTTAAATTTATTTCTGCTAATGTATGCCAGATGGCACTCCAAGCCAAATGTAACAGTAACGTCATCATCCCGCAATCAGTCCAAGTAGAGAGATCTGGCCAACAACATGAACGAAGAGAGCAATTTTGCACAGGTGCGAGACCATTAAGTCTCGCATAACGTGTTTCACGTTCGGTACCGAGACCGTTTGTGTCGAGATAGGATTCTTTTTTTTTTGTAATGACTCATTATACACGTTGGAGTGGAGTGTGTTCGGCGGGGCAAACAGAATAAAGAAAGAACATCATTCATAAGAGCAGACTGCAATGACACTAGTAGGTATCTCTGATTATGCCAAAGCGACGTTGCACCAATCACAGTTGGTCCTAATGTGTAACAATACTACTGGCAGTTTAAGCTCAGCGCATGAAAATTGCAAGACAGGTGCAATTACCGCAACCCCCCCCCCGTCCCCATCCCCTCTGTTTAAGTGAATCGTATAAAAGTTTCTCGCCGAAGGAAACGTCATGAAAATTACGACAAAAGACAAACTCCATTGGGTGATCAAAAAGACTTAACCCGTTTTAGAACGACTTTAGTTCTTCATAAGTGATAGAATAATATCAAAGATTGTACTCCATTAAGTGTCAGTAGCTTGCAGTTCTGGATACCTAACAAACCCACTCACTCACAGGATGGTAGAATGTGGAAGAAAAGTCTGTTATTACATGAAACAATCGGTTTTCAATGTTGACATGTTCTTATTGTCTGGTCGGCTAAAGAGCATTCCTAAGTCGTACAACATTACCATGAATTATGACTCCCGATGTAGCCTAGATTCCTTCACGATTCAGTGAGCGCCACTTTACAACCAATTAGGCCTAAATCAACCTATTCTCGCTATGCGTAATCATGTTCTATGTTCTATTGAAAACATTTTTAGAAAAGCGTGATGTAATGTTGCTCATGTATAAAGAGGGTTTTTTGAAAGAGTGCTCTATTATTTTTTTTTTATTTGTTGTCATTGCATTGAAACTCCATGCTATTTCCACCCAAATTGCTAAAGATATAGTGGAGCCATACTGGGAATGTTCTATCGAAGGACACTCTTCGATTTTTTTTGTGTCCAACCTAAACGGGAAAAAAAATGGGTTGAGTTTTTTATTATTTTACTGTACAGCAAATGGTTTTGCTGCTAGAATTTTTTTTATTTTCCATCCTAATCTTATTCCTAAGGACCATTTATTGTCCAAGAGCCTGAATGTTCTGAAGACTAGTAACGCGTCACTGTCGCTGTTCATCCGGTTTGCAGGTGAAGAAACATGCTATTATAACAGAAGACAATGATCGCAGAAGTACCATCTCTGTTTCCCCTTTTTCGCACTCATCGATTACAAACTAATGTTAAACCAGTAAAGAGGTAGATAGTTTTCATTCTCCTTTTGCTTAAACTATATCCGCACCGGGTATTTTATCTGGTTATCAAACAAATATTGTACCACTGAAAGGTGAAAAATGGTGAAACCTTTTACTAGATGTCCAAACCGACTAAAGGTATTATTGAGAAAAACTTCCACATTTCAAGCAACAGCTTGCTCCAGTAGCAGAAATAAAATTTAAAAATAGGTGAATAGGTGAAAGGTGAAAAATGGTGAAATTTTACTCACTTTTGTCCAAAGCAACTATAGGTAGGCCTATTACTGAGAAAAACTTCAACATTTCAATCAACAATTTATTCGAGAGGCAGAACAATTTGTTAAATATTGGACAACTGAAAGTTGAAAAATGAGGAAATCGTTTGCTCAGTTTTGGCTAAAGGCAAGCCGACTATTGAGAAAAACTTCAAAATTTCAACAACAACTTGCTCCAGAGGCAGAAATTTGTCAAAAACTGGACCATAGAAATATGAAAAATGGTGAAATCTTTTGCTTAATTTTTCCAAAGGGACTAAATGTAGGCCTATGATTGAGAAAAACTTCAACATTTGAAGCAACAACTTGCTCGAAAGGCAGAACAATTTGTTAAAAATTAGAAATCTGAAAGGTGAAAAATGCTGCGCTCGTTTGCTCAGTTTTTCCAAAACGGACTAAAGGTCTGATTAAGAAAAACTTCCACATTGCAAGCAACAATTTGCTCCAGAGACAGAAATTGGACCATTAAAAGGAGAAAAATGCACTTTTGCTTAGTTTTGTCATTATTGAGAAAAACTTCAGTAGTTCAAGCAACAATTTGCTCGAGTGGCAGAAATTTGTTTTAAAAAGACCACTGAAAGATGAGAAATGGTGAAACCTTTCACTCAGTTTTGTCAAGACGACAAAAGGCAGGCCTATTATTATGAAACACTTTCACATTTGAAGTGCAAACATGCAAAACAAGTTAAATGGCTTTTTAAAGAAAATTCGAGTTAAAGAGCTTCCACTACTTTGTTGTAGGATGGAAACCACAATCTTTTATATCTGTGTAAAAAAAAAAAGTGAAAACTTTCCTTTTGCAGCCCAAGCAAAATTCTTGATTCGTGCAAATCAAGTTAAATCTCGAGCAGCATTTTAAACAAACCAAGTTAAATCCTACGACTTAGAAAAGAATGAATGACCTGGTTGGATTTAGCCAAAAAAATGCATAAAAAGGAAATTGTTTTATTTCATTTTTGTACTATGCAAGTGTTCTAAGTAACTTTGCCTTTGACACCACACGTCTAACTCTGTTAGTTTAGATTTTAGTATAGGCTTCTATTGGGCTTAGAAAAGAAAAAAAGTGTTTTTCAAAATAAATTGAATCCATTCTTCACTCTGATTCAGGGCCTGCACTTAAAAAAAAAAGTTAGACATATTTGTTTTGTTTTGTAAGCACTTGCCGTGGATTGGATTGGATTTATTCAAATAGCCCTGGAGGTTTATTTCTTAACAATGTAATCTTTCTAGACTATAGTGCTTTTGTTTGGGTAGAAATTTGGCTTTTTAGCAAAAAGAGTAAATTTTGGATTTAACTTATTTTGCATGTTTGCTCTTCATTTCATATCAACAGAGACAGACTTTAAAAAAAAATGGGCCATTGATAGGTGAGAAATGGTGAAACTTTTTACTTAGTTTTGTTCAAAGCGACTTAAGTTATTGAGAAAAACTTCCTCATTTCAAACAACAACTTGCTCCAAAGGCAGAAATTTATTAAAAATTGGGGCGTTAAAAGATGAAAAATAGTGAAACCTTTTGCTTTATTTAGTCCAAAGAACTAAAGGTATTATTGAACAAATTTTCCACGTTTAAAAGCAACTGCATGCTCCCTCCAATTTCACTTTTTTTTTTTTTTTTTTTTAGTTTTAAGGACAAAACGTCCCTGAGTTCCCAGAATTATGGGCTAAAGTGTCCTTAAGAATGCATGCCTGCGTGCCCTTGGCAACATTTACAGGGAGCGAATACAATCGTTTAAGTGGGTTTCAGAAAGTTATTTTACACACGCTAGAGTGTTCCCTACTAAGATCCAATGACAACATAAACATAAGTTCTTGTTATCCAGAAAAGATGTACGCTACTTGACAACATAAAAGTCAGTTAGTCACATGGCTTGATGTGTTCTGATTTTTAAAAGGTGTAAAGAGAGTTATCAATTGTATAGCTGGGGGAATAATGACTATTGGCTCACTTCACAAAAATAAAGTCTTGCTGTGAGTAAAGGTGAAATTTTGCAATTTATTATACAAAAATGTTGCTGGTTGGAAGTTAGGGGAAGTGTAAATATAGTCACCAATGTATATCGTAATGCTAAATTTAGTTCAGAGTCCGCAGTCTCATCTTTTAATAACACAGTAAAAAAATTCTGTCAAAGCCGGTTTTGTATTAAGTATTGAAAGTAGCTTCAGTTCGGTTATCAAACAGAATTTTTAAAAAATTACGTCTTAATCACTGTCTAAAATTAATGAAAAATCAAAACAACAAAAAAGCTTGATTAACGAAACATGTAAGATTTGGGGGATTTCTGCAGCCTGACAGAGTAAGAGTTACGATTAGAGGCACACCTGAACGTTTGTTGAAAAATATGTGTGGCTAAAGTTGAAGTGAAAAAAAAATTAAGAGCAAGCGATTCGAAACAATAAGCCAAAAAACAATACAAAAACTTGTTAACAATCTTCTTTTGTGTTCTTCAGATTTGTTTTAACTCAGATTGATATCCTTCTGAGGATTATGAAAGGTTGGCTTTACAGGCCACTTTAACCACGCAAAGCTAAAATATACAAAGTAGTTACACCTGGAAGCATGTTGTCACAGTGCCCCGTTAGTTGTCGCATTGGAGTTTGTTTGTGGTTCAGACACAAGCCTTTACCAAGGGCTGTTAATGATGAAGACAGACGCTACGTGAGGTGCGTGCCCTGTATATGTATCTGTTGTGCCTGAGTTTCCGGTATTGACTAAATTGACAAGTATGTTGACTAAATTTGCTAGGAAAGGTAACGAAGAGGTTGAAGATGTGTCTACAAATACTGCAATAGTTCGTTTGTTTTAAAACGATTGGCTATTCATTGTAATCATAACGCGTTATCGTTCAGTGCATGCCAAACATACGCATATACATATGTATTTACATATGCATATACATACGTATACACATATGGTGGTCGAAACGTCAGGAGGCGGTAATATACTACAGGTTTGGTGAGGAATATAATTTAAACAGATCGATATTAGTGTGACATATCAGGAATGAATAATGCGATCACATTGGCCTTTTCCGAAGTCATTGCATTACTAACTTCTGAAGTAAGCATCCTAGATTAGTGGCAAATTGGAGGGGTGTTGCGTAAGACTATAAAGAGTTTAATGTCTACTTCAACATTTTCTTGGACCTTAGGGGTTCGTTCTGATTACTACCTTTCACTCCTTCCACTCCAGGCGTATCCCAGAATCCCTTGTGTACATAAGTAGTTGAGGCGATTTGAGCTCCCATCCTCTTGGCCCAAAGATTCATCCTATAACATCTCGGTTGTGATTTGTTCGCTTCACTCTGGTTCAGAGGGATCTGGGATGAAGTATGCTTTTCATCGACGTACTTAGTTATTTTATGTTGCTGCGTACGCGTACAGCCCTGTTGAAGGGTTAATATTGCTACGTAAATTTTATTGGCAATATGTTGAAACAATCAAATCAGCCCAACTGCGTGGGTTCTTAATCGTAGGTCCTTAATTGATTTAGATCCAATGAAGGCTTGAAGTGGCTTCCAAAGTTAATTCCTTTCCACTACCAACGTCCTTCCGAGAGCTAAAAACCATTGAAGATCTGGTCGTTACAAACCAGGGCCAATTGCAATGTTTCCTTCAACCTTTTTATCCATCTCGGCGATTTTTTGTCTTAAAAAATGCTGCCATCTTAAGAAATTTTTTTTTATTTCACGTGATATGGTAAATCCGTTGATTTATATATCTAAGTAGTCTGTGAGGGTGGTTCAATTCTGAGCACCGGTCAAATTACTTTTTTAAGTGTTCGGATAGCTTGCCTTGACCACACGCAAAAAAAAAAAAAAAAACACTTAAAAACATTCAGCATCCTGCAGCATTTCTAAAAGAATTGATTGCTCTTTACAAACTATTAAAAAAAAACAATAAACGGTGACAGTTTCACACAGGAACCCTATGCGTCATCAGACCACAGAATCAGATTGCCTTACGAACAATATGCATACACCTAAAACTTTACATAAACTTGGAATAATAGGTTGTAAATAATTTGTGATTAAAAGGTAATCAAAAACTTTAAAAAAGTCTTCACGACACGAAGCAATTGAAAAAAAAATTAATTATGACAATTTTACAGTAGGTAAAAACGCTTTGTTAACGTTATCTCTGCCTTTAATCACAATTTAGTTACAACTTACTTTTCAAATTTTATGTAAATTTTTAGACCATTAAACAGTGACGGTTTCACACAGGACACTGTGCGTCATCAGACTACAGATTGCCTTACAAACATTGCTTTTGAAATAAGGCAACCTGTAGCACAGGGTTCCTATGTGAAACTGATACCGTAATGTATTTCTTTTTAATGTGGTTAAGGCAAGCTATTCTAACACTGAATTACATTTCTTACCAATGCTGCTATACCTTGTTTTCTAAATTGCTATTTTAGATTTACTATTATGTACGAGATAAACTAGGAACATTATCCGCTTTTGAAACAACAGTACCCTACAACGGCATTTGCGTATAGATGCCACTCTAGCTTCTGAGGCAACCACGTGACTAGCGCGCTGCAATTAAGGAAGAATCGAAGCTAAGCATACGATTATTCATGATTCGTTATTAGGAAAGCACGTGACACGAAAGCCAGCTCACGAACCTCTTGCGTTGTAGCTTCGTGATGCAACGTCAACAGACGCGAAGTAGAAAGCAGTCCCCCGTAATGACAAGTTTCAGAGGGAGTTAGCCATTGGCTGATCGCTCGTTGACAAAAGATATTAAAATCAAGTACGTGCCACATTCAACATTGGGGTCGGACCCGTGGACCTCTTAGTAATTGGGAGATGATTTCTTTTATAAATACATGGCAGAAATGTTTACGGTCGCAGCCCCTTAAGATGGCGGCAACGAAGTAAGACGCTTGGCAAAGGTTTCAAAGTTTCACCATGTTCCAAATCTGCGTACACGTACGTAATTAGCATAGTGTTTATAACTGCCTCTACTTCTGCCAAAACAGTCGTCAGTTCTTCAAAGGTAAGGCAGGCGTTTCACAGTATTTTCTTTAGACAATCTTTTACAGATCTCACCATTGTCTCCCATAATCCACGCCACCAATCAGTCTTTCCAACAATAAACTTCCAAGCTACCCCATTTTATGCATACAGAGCTTTCACTTACAAGCGAATAAGTCCTTTTTAACGTTATAAGTCCTTCCGCTCTCTGGTCTTCGTCTGGTCCTGGCTGGGCCTTTTTCAAGTTTCGAAGTTTTTTACCATTCATGAAACTAAGCATAATAGTATACTAATAAAAAAAAAATCACACCTCATAAAAGCAAGTAAAACGTCGATCGTGAGAATCGAACGAAGTGTGTGTCAGATGGAATCGATGAAATGCCATTGTGATGCGCAACATGAAAGACATTAGAAAGCAAGACTAATTGGCGGGAAGTGTTGCCACGCGACTGCTTGCACTTAATGGGGGTCATTATAATGGCTCTTGCCAACAATGATTAAAACAGGCTGAACGAGAGAGCTAACACCAGGGGTCACAGGTAATCCAGGTGCACGTGAGATCACACGCTAACCTCACACGCAACCATCCATCAAGATAGAGAGAAAGAGAGACGCTGGAAAGTGCTCAACGGGGAAGCCACTCGATACCCATTCTTTCTCTTCCAATGGGTTGGTTACGGTTATAATGAACTGAAGCATCTTAAAACTAAGAGTTTGCCTTTGAGTAAGTTTGGGTAAGTCAACTATAAAGAATGTGTGACTTGGTTACCATCAACATCTCGTTAAGCTTGGACTGGATTCCTTGGATCTTCGTAGATTGCAGGCAGACCTTACTTGGGCATTTAAAGGCGCCCTTTCCACCTTTTCAACTCCAAGATGCAGCATCGTAGAATCTTCAAACAATATAAAGAAAATAGCGGTAAATTAAAAATGGAACAACACTATTCGCAGCCGCCGCGATTTTCATAACTAAACGAGATCACGTGACCCATATCAGCCTATTGGATGACGGTGAATCTGAAACGTGGACGCTCTGTTTAGAATATGGGCAACGCTATCGAGACGGTGAACAGGCGCCTTCAAGTTTCTACAAGGCTATTTGCTATTTATCGGTTGGTTTACGAGTTTTTTGAGTGTACCCTTACCGGGAAAAGGCGACCTTGCTTCCAACTTGTCTAGTCTAAATCCAAAATACACACTAAATTATAGGCAAAATTTGTTTGATATTAAAGTGATTCTGTCTGGAATTCGTTAGACAATGAAACAGTCTATGTCACTGTTTTAAGAAACACCTAAAATCTACTGAGTTGATTTATCTGTTTTTTTTTTTTTAAGGAAACCAGAGTGTTCCACGAACTAACTGTCTGTTTTTATTTGGTTGTAATAAAGGCTGGAGGTTAGTCTCTCTGACTTTTCCAGGCCTGTTTTGCTGTAATAGCAAGCAAACATTATTATAACAGCGTCTAATGGCAACAAATGGATATTTCGAATTGCCTCCCAATATTGTACAAAATGGTGTATGGAACGCCTTTTAAATATTGTTTGTATTTATAAGTATTTCTAAATAGCAACATTATTATAATCTTCTGAATGGTCCTTTAAGAGTACATTACCCAAATTGATATCATGTCGATCAATGTCTGCTAGGTTCGAACGCGGCGACTGCACTGCCAAATTGTTTTTTTTTTCTTTGTGCAGTTTAAATAATCCGTCTCGCATTATAACAATGCTGGAAACTTTCTTTACTTATACCATGCGCAACGGCTGTTTGCTGTGACGTCACCATGAGTTAGCCAATGACGAACGAGAACAACGGCTGTTTGGCCATCTGATTGGACTAGCCCAGACACGTGATGTGCACGTCACACCAAACAGCCATTGCGCGTGGTATAATTATCAATTATGGAGTCCAGACTGAGTGAACCATATGTTATCGATATGAAAGTATTCGAGCTTTTTACTTTTTTTCTTTCTTTCTAGGCTAATTTTTATTGTGATTAACGGATATCCGTAGGCTGTGCAATCCAACACCTCAGCTCTAGATAGTGTTATTCCCCATGGTATATCTTGGTCTCGAGCGTTAAAAAAATCTCACCCACTCCTTTTTCCCCAATCCTCCACGCACAAACCAGCATCGTTTGCAACGTTTGATTTTAACTCTTGGAGGTAAAGGGCAGCTTTTCAAGTTCCACGCACACCGCGAGCTTTGTGAGATTCTCTAGGACCACGAACAAATTGAGCCCCAGGAGTAAGAATACTGGCCTCCATAGCAAGCGGATCCCAATTTGAAGCCCGTCCCCAATCAATGTATATAATTATGAGAAATTAAAAAAAGAGAAAAGAATCTGTAAGGGCGCGTTTATATAACAAGACCTTCTCGCTCGCCGAACGCTATTTGCTAGGCAACCGTTATTTATTTACGATTAATTTCCCGTTTCTGTTAAATGAATGCAGTAATAGGAAACAAATTAAATGTATTATAAATAACATCACGGATAAAGAACAAAGTGTAGCAGTAATTTTAAACATTGGTACAACATTGTTGCCATTTCACGCTATTTCCAAAATTTGCTATTCTCGCTGAAGAAAACAGCTTCTAGCAGTGATCAAACGACGGCAGAATAAATAGCTACTCGCAGCGAGAATTCAAAATCCAACATGGCGTCCATTTCGGAGTTGTCGAATCGAAGACAACACATCGAATACCGGCATTCAGAAATCTGTCCGTCGTCTTGCACAGCAGTAAAAATTGTTTTCTAGTTGGCATAAATAGACGCTGTCATGTTGCACGCTTCGTACGTCGTGTCGCGAAGCACGAGGAGGAGATTTGCGTCCGCGTTGTTGCCATGGGTACTACGTGTAGACAACTTGAAAGCCACATTTTTCGGTAAAGGCGAGAAGCAGCCAGCAGATTTAGTATTAACCAAGCGAAAGCTAGTAAGCGAGAAATTTGTCGTTGCGTAAACGAGCCCTAAGCCCATATCCGACAATCATAGCTCCAGCACTATTTTGTTTATCACATGCACCACTGCTATTTAAATGGCAAAATGGCACTGGGTTTTTTTTAAGACCGATTTCTAAAACCAGTTAGTTTCCGTTTGTTCTCTTCTTCTGAAAATAACAGACTGAGATTATTAAAGCCTAAAACTCAACTTTGAACAAAACTAATTTTTGAGGCTTTTGAAAGTTTTACTATGTAAAGAAAGTCTAATCAACACGTTCTAATTACGGCAAAGTGTTTAAAATTTACAGCAGTTCACTGAACTTCAACCCGTACATTATCATTTTATTCATCCAACCTCTTGTCTACCGTAAAAGTTTTTTCAGACTCAATCTTTATTTAGTTAGTCATATTTAAAATCCATTTAATTCGTAGTGAGCTGCCCTTTCATCAGTCGGTATCTATCACGACTGTTCCTTAAGGAAACTTTCCGTCAAACAACAAGGCCATGTTTCCCAGGAAAGACTGAATAAATCAACTGGATAACGTCAAGTGTTGTAGCTAATGACAACGTTAAATTACGTGACTGAAAAATGAGATGAATAATTGTCACACTCACTATAGTTTTAAAATAAACACGTTTTAGGTACACCTAGAAAACGTTTTCGACGTTTTTAGCTGAACAACAACAAAATCATTTTCCAACGCAATGAGCTGACAAGAAACCTTTCAAAACGTTTAGCGTTTACAGCGTTGCAGAAGTGAAATGAGTTTTGAAATAAAACACTCGCGTTTAATTTGCAGCACTTCACAGGCATGATTAAAATACATGTTAGCGAAAAAAGTGTTAGCGATAAAACAATGATTCGATTTCAATGCGCATGTTTTTAAAAATCTATATAACTAAGATCATAGTTTTTTTGTTTGTCTGTATGTCTTCAGTGGGAATCTCGATAATATTTATTCTATTGAAGTCCGGAAACTTAGGCGACTGGGCGGTGGGAGACTAACGGTGGTGTTTAATTTGTAAGGACCTTGCAGGTGTAGTGACGTCACAGTATTTTCATGCAAACGGTAAATCACAACAATGCTCCATAAAACCAGCCATATACGGTGCTGCCCTAGCTGTTGGGGTAATGAAAACACTTATGCTTATTTTACAAATGTGTTGTAAAATAAACACTGATTCTAAACACTTCCATCATTCCAAGTTTTAAGCTACTGTTTAATAGTTATAAAGTGTTGCAGTTTGAACGGTAGCGTTTTAGTTTAAAGCAGTTTAAGTCTGCAGAACTGTTACGTGTAAACGCTAATGTTTTGAAAGATTTCTTCCCACCCCGAGGTATTTCTAAAACGCTTTAATGTTTTTCGTCTAAAACCGTCTAAAAAACGTTTTCTAAGCATATCTAAAGAGTGTTTAGTTTAAAACACACGTTTTTACAATGCTGTAACTATCAGGAATGTAAAAACTATCGTGTTTAAATACCACAGCATTATTGTAACTTGTGAAGATATTTTCCCGTATTGTAACTTGTGATTAATACCTAAGTTTAGCAATGTATTTTTCAATCCATTCTTTTCCCAGCATCAGGTGACATTATTTTCGATCCTCGTAAATTTGAACAAAGTTCCCCTTTGGACGGTGATGTAATTTGTTTTAACCCTGGCTTAGTCGTTTGACCTATACTTAAGCCCGGCGACTATTATTTACACCTTATTTAAACCCAATCATTAACCACTGAACCATTTTAGTCCGACTAACTCAAATCAGCCCAAGTCAACTTGTAGTCAGATTGCTGCTGGATCGTAGCTTGAAATTCTTTTCTTGGGGAGGCGGACAATTTTTAAGCACCGCCCCCTTCCCTAAAAAAATTACATATGGAAATAACTTAAAGGTACATCCATCCCGATTGCTTTCCTGTATAGTTCAGGTTTGCAACATTAGTTCAGGCGTGTGTAAATGCTGCAAAGGCATTTTCCTACTTTTCCCCCTCGTGAGAAACGGGATTGCTACTTTAACTCAACCCTATGTAAATGTCGCAAAAGCTATTTAGAGCAGTATGCTCGAAGTCAGTGAGAAGGTATGTCCTTTTAAGTGACACTAATACGTCGTCCCCCCCCCTCACCCCGTACAAACTTTCAAAACGAGAGAGGCTCAGCCGTCCCGCCCCTCCCCCCATCCATATGATGGCGAGAAAAGGATAACATAAGTCAAACTGGCTTACATTTGGTCTCAATCAAAATTATTATAACGTCTCATGTTCTTGCAGTTTGCATATTTGTTTGGAAAAAAGGTCAAAATCGTTTGCAATATTCGGAAAAAAAGTGTACTAAAAAAATTGTTTAGTCTAATTACGCTCTTGTTAGCCTTGTCTGTATCTTCCCCCCACCCCCCTTTCCACTGCTTACGGATTATTGTTTTTTTTTTCTGCAACTTATCGAGTCCAGTTAGTCTTGCCCTTGCGTTTAGCGGATAAAAAACCACACGCCGCCACACGTTTTCTAAGCTATTTAATTAGTTAGGCATTTATTTCAGTTCTGAAGATCAGAATTACTCGGCCGGGCGAAAAATTAACAATACGTTAGACTATTTCCTATAGTCGCCAGGCAAAAACTAACATAGTTTCTGTACCGTACTCCATATAGGGCAGTGCTGTGATGTTCCACTTTATGATTTCTGGGATATATAGAAACCTGTGTGACTTCTGCCCAGTGCTCCACAGGAAATGCTCCACTTTCCCCGATGTCTGCATGCCCAGTGCTTTACCTCGAATTTCGGCTCCCACCCTTAAAATGTTAGAGAATTTCATCTTCGAAGTCGTTTCTCTCAACCTACTCAGAACAAAACTGCGAATGTTATCGTGTCCCAAACACAAATAACACACGTAGAGGCACACAGACACACTAACTTCAAATTCAATGACAAAACCCAAAGATTGGCTTTACTAAAAAAAAAAAAATTTCTTACAATTACGAAATCACATTTTTGAAACAATCTGATGCTGGCAGTCGTTTTGTCGTTGTAGGCCTATGTGTTTGTTGTTGTATAACGTTTGTCTATGGTTAAAAAACAAGTTAGTTTGTACAAATAATAATTTCTGGAAATATAAAGGAACTGTTATTGTATTTTCATGAACAAATATTATCTTAACACACAGTCAACATTTTGACTAAAATTAAGTTGAATTGGCTTACATTCACAATAGCGTTTGGGTTTAGGAACTCAACTGTTTCCTGGATCCAATCATACCTATCTTCTACGAAACAACGTATACAACTAAAAGGAGCTTTTGTGCCTTGGTTATCTGTCACCGTCTCTGGAGTTCCGCAGGGGTCAGTTCTCAAATCACTTCTTTTTAGTTTCATGCATGGCCTGTCTGCCAAACTCAAGTTGGAACATCAGCTATGCGGACGACTTCAAACTGCTTTGAGTCATATAAGTAGGTTTCTGTATAACTCGGTTTCTGTATAAGTTGGCTAAACTTAACCAACTTTCTTTAAATCCTGGGAAGTAGACAGTTCTCCACTTTGGCTTTAACAACAACCGCCACAAATATAATCTCTCTTGCTAGCAGCTAGAGCAAGTTTCTTATCACCGCGATCTTGGTGTTGTCGTTGACGATGAATTTAAATTTGATAAACATATTGATAATGTCACTCGGAAAGCCTTCCGTGAAGCTCACTATGTCTTTAAAAAAAAATTCTCCTACCTTCATTCCCACTTTTTTGTCGTGCTTTTAAAACTTACATACGCCCTTTCCTTGACTACTGTTCTACTAGTTTGCCACCCTTGTTATTATTTGACAAACTTGGAAAAGAGCCAGCGTATGAGTCACCAAATGGTGTCCAGCTGTCTGTAAGTAAGCTTACATACTCCGATCGTCTTCAGCGCTTCCATCTGAAAGACTTGATGGGGTTG